>SNQJ01S0043083.1:0-43386 GCA_010110895.2 Picea sitchensis | reverse complement strand
GTAGACCCCCTATCCCTCCTAAGGGCTACGTGACCTCTCGGTTATGATCTTCTGACTTCGGAACCAAAATGGCTCTTCTGGTTTCAAGCTGGAACCTCCCTCTTCTAATCCACAGGTCCTTATCTGAGTTTTTCCCACGCAAACCAACACTAGACACAAAACCCCACTCCACGTGACCACAGGTGCGACCACAGGCCTAGCCTAAAAGGAACGTCGCGTTTCGCGACCTCGAGCTTTCCAATACGATGAGTCCTTGGCTCCTCCAAGTCACAAACACCGAAATCACGATGACGCGAGATATACGGCTCATATCTCTCTTGGACCGATGGCTAGGATTATTTCGGCATTTCGAGTTTCGTGACTTCTCCTGCACAAAATCTGTTTGCTCCTCCACCTGGTCACTGAAATTCTGAAACACTCCCTCACTGCGGAATGATGGTTCTAAGCCTTCGGAGATCCGATGGTCCTGATCTTGTCTTAGCGGATCGCTATTTCAGGGTTTGGGGTTTTGGGATTCAAGGACCTCTGTCCCCCCCCAACTCGCGATAGAAGATATCATGAAATGGACCAATGGTCCATATATATTGGGAATCGATGGCTACTATTCCTCCTGAGGGTTGAGCGTTGAAAGGTCTCCCTGTTAACCTCCCCGCAACTTTGCTTGATCCAATGGCTCACGGGATTTTGCGACTCTCCCTGTAAAATCTCCACCATCCGTTCAGACTTTTGTGGATTTCCCTCTTGGACATACATGACGTCAAATCTTGCATATTTGTCTCGAATCAGACGACTTCCAACCTTCCTCCATGATCTGACGGCCAACAACTCTCTTCCTCCTTAGCTTTTAATCTCCCTGAGTTAGAAGATTTTCCAAGTCCTTGAAGGTTTTGACCTTCGCTTATCTCGGGAAATGGGTTCCTGGATCTTGATAACACTTTCCCAAACTATTATTCCTCCTGAGCTTCGTTTGGTTCAGACTTAGATTTCCCACGCACTCCTTGCGTCTAAGGGATTTCGATAACTCAGATCCATGGGATTTCTCGCAGAGAAATTCCTCTCGATTTCCTTGCATTCCTCTCTGTCTCAATGCACAACTTGCAAAGCTTCAAATGAAGAGAAACAGTTGAAACTGGAACACTAACATGCACAATTCCATTCACTTGTTCACGAAAAAAGAAACAACAGGAAAACAGACACAGTCCACACACCATACATTTGGATCAATTTTCCTTCTGTTATATTCACAAGTGCCAAAATGGCTACAAAATACATTCAAATTACAGTAACTCAAAAATTGAGATCTCATGCCTACTCGTAGTTCTCTTACAGCTAATTTCTCTCTGTATTGTTGCTAACCCCAAATGGAAGTAAAAACTTCTACTTAACTCAAAAATATTTCTAGGGTTTCCCATGGCTACTTGCCTACTCTAAAATTCATCCTATGCTATCTTAGTTTAGTCGCATTCCAGAGCTGTAGTGGAAACTCCTTCTCTGTTTACGATTTTCAAAACGTGCCTCAAAGGGTAAAATCCAGCATTGGTTCAAGCATGCCTCCAAAGGTAAATTATGGCACTGAGTTAAGGCAGATTTGAAAATTGGATGAAACTGCCAACGTTGAAGTTCTTAAATAACTATCACGTGTTGAGTGGTCTTGCCTCTGTGTGCTTGCCAACAATTCTCTTGCATCATACTCCCCTTGACAAAAATTCATGGACTCCTATCCATGAGCTCCTCTACTGAATTTCCCTACTTCTGGATAGAAGCTTCTTTTCCCAACTGGCATCTTCTATTGGGCGTCCCTTCCATTTGACCATATACTCAAAATAAGTCTTCCTCCTAGTCTTCTTGCCAATTCTCTGATCCAGAATCTTCTCCATCTATGGCTTTTCTACCACAGGCATCTGCTTTTTCGACTAAATATTTTCTTGATCTTATGATCCTTCTGTGTCGTATTTCCTGTAAGGATACAGGTCTGAGACATTGAATATGGGCAAAATTCCCACACCATCTGACATCTCGATCTCATAGGCATTTACATCAAACTTCCTCAAGATCTTACAGGTTCCTATCTTCTTCATCTTCAATTTGTTATATGTTCCCCTAGGGAACCTTTCCTTCCTGAGATGTGCTAAAACCTGATCTCCCACTTCAAATTGAAGTTCCTTGCGATGTTGATCAGCTCTGTGCTTGTATTTCTGGTTAGAACTATGTAATTTTTCTTTGATCTGGCTATGGAGTTTCTGCATTTCAGCAACAAAATCTTCTACTCCAACGCTTATGATCTCTCCCTGTTCCAAGTTTCTCAACTCAAACACTCCCCTGGGTTGCATTCCATAGAGTATTTGGAATGGGCTCCTTCCAGTTATCCTATTTGGTGAGTCATTGTATGCGAATTATGCTTGTGGCAGAATCTGATCCCACTAATTATGATGTTCAGTGACTAAACTCCTCAACAAGTTTCCCAAACTTCTATTTACCACCTCAGTCTGCCCATCTTTTTGAGGGTGATAAGATGCGTTGAAGGACAAATATGTCCCCATATTATTCCACAACGTCCTCCAAAAGTGACCAACAAATTTTGTGTCTTTGTCTGAGACAATGTTCCTGGGTAGGCTGTGAAGTCTCACAACTTCTTTGAAAAATAGATTTGCAACATGTGTTGCATCACTAGTCTTCTGGCATGGGATGAAATGTGCCATCTTTGAGAATCTGTCCACTACCACAAATATGGAATCAAATCCCCTTTGTGTTCTTGGCAATCCCAACACAAAATCCATGCTTATTGCATCCCAAGGCCTCTCTAGTATTGGCAATGGTTGATACAATCCAATGTTCTATCTTTCCCCCTTTGCATGTTGGCAGATCCTACATCTGTTCACAAAATTTATCACCTCTTTTATCATACCTGGACAATAGTATGAACTTCTCAATTGTGCAAACATTTTATCATGGCCGAAATGTCCAGCCAATCCTCCACTATGCTTCTCCTTTAGAATATTGTCCCTCATTGAGCATCTAGGTATGCACAATTGATTTCCTCTGAACAACAATCCTTCCTGAACCATATAATCTGTCCACTGACTTCTATCTCTCAGTACAAGGATTCTACATGCTTCATAGGCCTCCTGGAAGTCCGTATCATTACAATACATATCCTTAAGGTGTTCAAACCCTAAGGTCTTCACCTGGAATTCCTGCAGAATTAAACATCTCCTGCTTAATGCATCAACAACCTTGTTAGCATTCCTAGCAATATGTTTTATGACAAAAGTAAAATTTTGCATAAATTCAACCCATTTTTCATGCCTCTGATTCAGTTTTTCTTGTCGGGTTATGAATTGTAAATCTTGGTTATCGCTATACAAGATAAACTGTTGTGGGACAAGATAATGCCTCCATTTTATCAAGGCTTGAATTATGGCATATAACTCCTTGTCATATGTGGAGTATTTCCTCTTAGTCTCATTCAACTTGTCGTTGAAATAGGCAACAGGTCAATTGTCCTGAATCAGAGCTGCTCCTATTGCAACTCCACTTGCATCACATATTACCTGAAATGTCTTCTCAAAATTCGACAAGAACAAAATTGGTCATTCTGTTATCTTCTCCTTCAGTATATTGAAGCGCCTTTCAACCTCCTCTATCCATTTAAAAGACTCGTGTTGCTTCTTCATTGTATCCATAATGGGTGCACAAATCCCACTGAAGTCTCTAATGAACTTCCTATAGAAACTTGCTAAACGATGAAAACTCCTTACCTCGAACATGCTTCTTGGTGGTGACCATTCTCTGATTGCTTTCACTTTCTCTGGATCCATCTTCAGCTCATTTGAAGAGATCACAAAATCCAATTAAATGAGCTATGTCTTCATAAAAGAGGACTTCTTCAGATTGATCAACAACTTCTCCTGCTATAGCCTCCTCATTACTAGCGTTAAGTGCCTCAAATGCTCCTTTGTAGTCCTGCTAAAAATCAATATATCGTCCAAATATACAACACTAACTTACCAATGAAATATTTTATAATTTCATTCATCAGCCTCATAAAAGTGCTAGGGGCATTCGTTAAGCCAAATGGCATAACCAACCACTCATACAGACCTTCATTTGTCTTAAAGGGTGTTTTCCATTCATCACCTTCTCTCATCCTGATCTGGTGATATCCACTTTTCAGATCTATCTTAGAAAATAAATTTTCTCCACTTAAGCAATCCATTAAATCATCCATTCTCAGTAAAGGAAATATGTACCTGATGGTGATCTTGTTGATGGCTCTCGATTCTGTGCACATTCTCCATCCTCCATCTTTCATTGGGCTTAACACAATTGGTACTGTGCATGGACTCAAGCTCTCTCTGACCAAACCCTTATCCAACAACTCTTGGACTTGGTTCTTCACTTCCTCATTCTCTCAAGGTGTCAATCTGTACATTTCTTTGTTTGGCAGACTTTCTCCTGGTATCAATTCGATATGATGACTGATACTCCTGATGGGTGGCAATGAGTTTGGCAGCTCATCCACCATTATATCAATGAAATTATCTAATAGTTCATGAACTTCCTTAGGCAAATCATCCATCGATGTACTCGTGAGGATGACTTTGGGCTTCCTCACCACAATGAACTACATCTCTTGTTCTTCCTTGACTTCTTTCAAGAGTTCCTTCCCACTCATGAGAAGTATGCTTGTGCTGGCTTCCTCTTTCACTCTTTTCTCCTCCATTGGAAGCAACATATGTGTTCTACCATTCTTCTCCAATGTAGATGTATTCTTCCTTCCATAGTGAATGACATGTATGTCAAAATGCCATGGTATTCCCAACAAAATGTGGCATACGTCCATGGGAATTACATCATATAGGATTTCATCTTTATATCCTCCTATTTTAATTTCAACCAGGCATTGTTTAGTGATCATTACTTGGTGTCCTTTTTGCAGCCATGAGAAATTGTATGGCCTTGGATGTGCAGTTGTCTTCAGCTCCAATTTATCCACCATATCTGTGGATACTAGGTTTTCAGTACTCCCACTATCAATGATCACCTTGCATACTTTATCCTTAGTCTTGCAAGTTGTCCTAAAGAGATTGTTTCTCCGCACTAGCTTTTCAATTTCCGCCTCTGGTTTTAAGAGAACTTTTCTCAACATCAGGGATGCTCCATCCTCTCCTCCTTCTACTTCAAGATCTCTTCATTGTGCTTATGAAATGTGAGCTTCTCCTCCTTCCTTCTTCTTCTCTGGACATTCCCAATACATGTGTCCTATCTTTCCACAGTTATAGCACCTTACTCCTCCTCTACCTCTTCCTTTAGAAGATTTTCTTCCACCACCCTATCTTTCTCGAGAACTTCCTCCTCATTTTGAGTGATTGTGTGGTTTCTCAGCTTCGTCCTTAGACTGATGTGCTCTGTCACAGTTAAATCCCTTGATTTTTCTTGGGACTGAGCCTTTACCTCTTCCTCGTTGGTTCTATTTTCTGGCCAACTTCTCCTCTGCCTTCAGCGCAAACTGGTAAGCATCCTCCACAGTCCTAACTAACATCATGCTGAGCTCATCCTGAATTTCATATCTCAAGCCATTTATATATCTGGAAACCCTTTCTTCATCTCTCTCCCTTTGTCCAATTCTGATGTTCAACCAGTAGAACTCCTTGGTGTACTCCTTAACTGTCATCCCTTTCTATCTTAGGTTTTGTAGCTTCTTAAACAGATTGATCTAGTTGTCTTTGGGTATGAACTTAGCCTTCAGTTTGGCTACCATTCTGTCCCAATTCTTTATCCTCTGTTTGCCTTTACTTTTCCTCTCAGCCTGGAGTTCGTCCCACCACAGTGCTACATGCCCTTTTAGCCCGGTGACTGCCTGCTTCACCTTCTTCTTCTCATTGACATCTTCATAGTAGAAATGTTTGTCCATGGATCTTATCCAATACAACAGTTATTCAACATCTAGATTTCCCTCATACATGGGAACATCGATTTTAGCTCTACCTGCTAATCTGGCAACTGCTCTCAACAAACGTCCTTCTGCAACATACTCTCTTACAGCTTCTTCAACCTCAACCTCTTCACTTTCTACATCACTAATGTCTCTAGTTCCAGGTGCTCTTCTCTGCACTGCTTCCATTATTTCCAATCAGGTGCGAAGCTCTCACATCTCCCTCTCTACAACACGGTTGGATAAAGGCATCTCTTGTCTTCTTGGTGGCATTGTGTTGACTATTTGTGACACACACAGAGTACACTTGCGAGTTCTCTGTATCCTCTTTTTCTTTCTCCTGAAGTCTATAGATGAAGAACTTAATCTCTGATACCACCTGATGCATACCCCCTATCCCTCCTAAGGTTTGCGTGACCTCCCGGTCAGGATATTCTGATTTCAGAACCAAAATGGCTCTTCTGGTTCCAAGCTGGAACCTCCCTCTTCTAATCCACAGGTCCTTATCTGATTTTTGCCCACGCAAACCAACACTAGATGCAAAACCCCACTCCACGTGACCACAGGCGTGACCACGGGCCTAGCCTGAAAGGCACGTCACATTTCACAACCCCGAGCTTTCTAATATGACAAGTCCTTGGCTCCTCCAAGTCATGAATGTCGAAATCACGATGACGCAAGATCTACAGCTCAGGTCTCTCTTGGACCGACAGCTACGATTATTTCAGCATTTCGTGTTTCGCGACTTCGCCCTGCATGAAATCTGTTCTCTCCTCCACCCGATCGCCAAAATGGAAAAACACTCCCTCACTACGGATCAATGACACTAAGCCTCCAGAGATCCGATGGTCCTGATATTGTCTTGGTGGATTGCTATTTTGGGGCTCGAGGTTTTGGGATTCAAGGACCTCTGTTCCCCCCCAAATCGCGATAGATGATATCACGAAATGGACCAACGGTCCAGATCTATTGGGAATCGATGGCTACTATTCCTCCTGAGGGTCGAACATTGAAAGGTCTCCCTATTAACCTCCTTGCAGCTTCGCTTGATCCAACGACTTGTGGGATTTTGCGAATCTCCCTGTAAACTCTCCACCATCCATTCATACTTTTGTGGATTTCCCTCTTGGACGTACGTGGCATCAAATCTTGGGTATTTTTCTTGAATCAGACGGTTGTTGACCTTCCTCCATGATTTGAAGGCCAACAATGCTCTTCCTCCTGAGCTTTTAATCTCCCTGACTTAGAAGATTTTCTAAGTCCTCGAAGGTTCTGACCTTCGCTTATCCCGGGAAATGGGTTCCTGGATCTCGATAACACTTTCCCAAAGTGTTATTCCTCCTGATCTTCGTCTGGTTTAGACTTCGATTTCTCGTGCACTCCTTGCGTCTAAGGGATTTCGATAACTTAGATCCACGGGATTTCTCACAGAGAAATTCCTCCCGATTTCCTTGCATTCCTCTCTGGCTCGATGCACACCTTGCAGAGCTTCAAATGAAGAGAAACAATTCAAACTGGAACACTAACATGCACAGTTCCATTCACTTGTTCATGAAAAAAGAAAAGATAGGAAAACACACACAGTCCACACACCATACATTTGGATCAATTTTCCTTCTTTTATATTCACAAGTTCCTAAATGGATACAAAATACATTCAAATTATAGTAACTCAAAAAATGAGATCTCCTACTAACTCGCAGTTCTCTTACAACTAATTTCTCTATGTATTGTAGCTAACCCCAACTAGGCATACAAACTTCTACTTAACTCAAAAAGATTTCTAGGGTTTCCCCTGGCTACTTGCCTACTCTAAAATTCATCCTACGCTATCTTAGTTCAGTCACATTCCAGAGCCGTAGTGGAAACTCTTGCTCTGTTTACAATTTTCAAAATGTCCCTCAAAGGGTAAAATTCAACACCGGTTCAAGCATGCCTCCAAAGGTAAATTCCGGTGCAGAGTTAAGGCGGATTTCAAAATTGGGTGCAACTGCCAACGTTGAAGTTCTGGATGAAATCTCACGTGTTAAGTGGTCTTACCTCTGTGTGCTTTCCAACGATTCTCCTGCATCACTCTCTCACTCACTGTATCCCCCACATTCCCCACCTTTCTCTCTTTACCTCTCTCTTCCTCCATTCCCTCTCTCTACCCCCCTTCCTCCCATTCTCTCTCTCTCTCTCTCTCTACCCCCCTATTTATCTCCCTCTCTCTCCCCCCCTTCCTCTCACAATATATCTACCACCCTCTCTCTCTCTCTCTCTCTCTGTCTCTCTCTCTCTTTGTAACATCCCCTAGCCCAACTGAGGAACAATACGTCACAAAATACTCATAAAAATGAAGTTTTTTGCTAACTAAATAACTTCTTGTATCTTACAACTACGAATTAAATACATATTACATTGTTGAATGTTACCATTATTTATATGTATATACAACATGAAATGAAACTATTAAACTCAATTTCAACAACATATAAATTAGTTCGATACACAGAGTTAATGCACAAAAATAAACTCATAATATAAACAACAACAAGATAAAACAATTGTCTTTTATAAACAATTTTGTAACCAGCTACTTGGGACGGATGTTCCACCCAACCATAGACTTGTTAATCCAAATCTCAATATAAATTCACCCATGAGTTGAGGCTTGTAATCCACAAAATAGGGTGGTCTCTCTTTGTCCACTCACAAGTCAGAGATCCCACAACCCACTAGTATTCTCCTACAACTATCATGAATTTCCACCAGATCTCTTCCTCTTGACATTGGAATGTACCCCTTCACTAATCACAGTCCCTAGAGAATCCCATTCATTTATTAGGGTCTCTCTGACACAAGTAACTAGGAATCTCTCAGTTAGGAACTCAAGGGAACTCACTGCTAGGAAAAACTATGAGCAAACAACAATAAGCACTTTTTGTTATAGTGCAACTCACATAGGAGTTTACTCTTCAGGCCTAAAAACCCGCCTCTTCCATCTTCAACTCCAATACAATCCCAAAATTCTCCAACATTCTTTACAATTCACCCTCCATGGTTGTTATAGCCCCCATCTCTCTTTATTCCTCTTTACTTATTGCTCATGAAAAAACATTAACTTTGTAAAAACTCTTCCCATACAAATTTCCCCTCCTTTTGCTTCCTTTCTTGACTCACTCACTTCCCCAAGATGATTGTACTCATACCCCATGCTCCCAATAACTATGGGATGTGACCACTCACACCCACCGTCTTACATGTATTCAATGATTGGCTTTGGGAACACTAAATAAAAAATTAGAAGATTCATATACCAATATAAATGTTAGGAAAATGGGTTGAATTAATATACATGGGTGATTCCCCCTTGGACACATCTAATACATCCTCCTAGAGCCTCCCTTCTCCTATGTGTTAATTCAATCCTCATCTCTATGCATTTCCCCTTAGCAGTTGGCATCATATTTTATTTATTAAAATTTAGAAAATACATTTCCACGCATTACATCGCTTGGACATAACCACATTATATCTACATTAAGAATTATTTAAACTTGGGATTATAGTGGGGATGTTACATTCTCCCTCCCCTACAATTATCCATTGTCCTTGGTGCACACTATGTTGATACACACACACACAAATTTACATCATAATAAAATTATGCAATTTTACAACTCCAACAAGAGTTCCAACCAAAATCTCTTGTTCCTCTCAACCGACGAACCCAAGTAATGCACCATTCGTTTATCAAGGATAACTCAAGGAATGTGTCATTCTTTTATCAGGGTCCCCATCATAGTTGGCTAGGAATCTGAGATGTGGTTATGGAACTATAGCTGCTCAAAATGAGTCTTTGTTATGGTTTGAGAGAAAGTATGAGAAGTTTACCGGTAGGTCCTTACATAGAGCAATACACACTAAAACATTATATAGAATAACACACAAATAAGTAGACATACAAGAAAGGTGGGAGAGCCATCAAATCATTTTATTATATTCAAAACAACCTCTTGAATTCCTTACATACTGATGTATATATGCATGATATTTTGTTACTAGTTAGTTACATTATTTAACTGTCTGTTTGGTTGAATCTAACTTCTTACTCAAGCAACTCTCTTGACTGACTATTATGGTCGACTTGGCTATTTGAATGGTGGGTCTAGTCGGTGGCACCAACTAGCCCATACAACAACTCCCCCCTCTCAATTCCTTGCTCATCCCAAGCAAGGGGGGAGTGGGAGTGTGGCTATTACATTGACAAAATATTTACAAAATGAGAATGGGAATGAGAACAAGAGAAAGACAGGATGTTGATGTTAGGCATTGGAGTTCATTTTCTTGTCTTTCTACGATGTGCTTATGGTTGGCATGTTGGTTGTTATACCTTGTCATTTTTCTCTTGAGAAATATCCTACTCATGCATTATGAAATTCACAGGAAACAAACTGATCTTGATTGGTATATGTGATTCCTATAATCCTTCAATCATTTCATTATGGGGTTCTCGACTAATGACTAGAAGCTGACATGCTTGACTCGGAAGGTTCAGGATTGAAAAAATGAAAGTTGTTTCGGTAATTTGATGGTGCATATAATAGTTCTACTTATAAAATACTCTTAAATTCCTCAACGTGATGAAAACAAATGATCTCCTTATGATGACTTATAGGTGTTTCTATTTGAAGGTAAACCTCTCTTATGAACCAACACTGCTTCTTGAAAATTAAAAATTGCTTTTCAAGATATTGATAGTATCTTTGTTATTCTAACCACTTTAGTGTTCTAATTGTTTTAACCTAGAAATGAATTTTTACCCCCAAATATAATGTGTTGTTGTCATCATGGGGTGTTTTCTACTCATCCAATTGAGCCCTGGTTTAAATTCTCTTGGATGGCTCAATTGAACTCTTTCATGTAGCATGGGACTCATTCTACCATGGAATATTTGGTTTTGGGCTACCTAGAATAGCATCCAATGTATTCCTCTCAACCTCCACAATTCACCAATTCAGAGTACCAATGACTAGTGCTCCATATCTCCTACCTCAGTTTGTTTCTGCTGGCTGGCGAATTGATACAATTTCACATTAGGTAAAATTCTCGGATTCCCCTATGTCCTTAAGATTGAACTAATGGTGTATGAGAGGGACATTCCTTCCTTCACACAATGTTGAACATCTTATATCAACATCTATATCCAATATGGTTAGTTATCTTCTCCTGCAGGGAGGAATAATGCATATGGATCATCATCTGCAACATTCATCATCAACATAGACTATTTTTAGGAGCTTAATTGTTTACATGTAGATTTTTCTTTGTTATTTTTCTTTCCTTATAAAGGAGCATGATTCGTGTGTACGAGGATAGTTGGTGGGATGAAAATATCCCTCACACATAACCTAATGTGCAAAGATATCATGTTCATGTGGATGTGTGTGTATGGGTAATGACTCCTATTCTCTATCAGTGGTGAATGATGGTGTAATGGTTGCAAATAGTGTGGAGACATGAGGTCAAATTTATTGTTATATGCTGGACAATATTCAATTGATTTGTCAGACTATCATCATATCCATCACTTGCATGAGATATATTCCCTCATGCCTTTTTTTGGCCTCACCTCCCTTTCCTCCATCTCGATAGTGGTGTCTACATTAATTAGTTTCTTGTGAGAGGGAACTTCTGTGTCAATGGAGGCTTAGCGGTCAGATGTGTCTTATCAGGAATTAATGGAATTAATGAAATATCACTGCTTAGTCCCATCGATTATGTCAATTTTGGTTTCTTAGGTTGTGTGCTCAACTTGAGTGATATTTGTTTTTGATACTTGGTCCGATTGATTCATCCGGGTGGTCGGAGACCTTCGATCGAAACTCTCGACCATGTTGGTTTCTGATTTTCTAAAAAGTCAGTGAGTGCTCGGTCACATCTATGATTTTTTTTTTTCTGTTGAGTGATGTTATTCACTTTCAATCAATCAACTAGTTCACTTTTTTAGGTACTAACACAAATATTTCCTAGGTATGTAACTTGCTTTGATTTTTGGGTTTCCTCTCTTATTGCTGCCCAGGGACTATTTTCTGTTCTCATTTTTGAATATTTTGGTGTGAATGACTGTAATGTGATTCAGTCATATATGTTATAGTTTTTGATTGATTTTTGCACTTAATTATGGTAACCGACTTTCTTATTACTTTCTTAGTTTTGATTTCTTGATTTGTGTGTTCTTAATATTTTACTCTTATTGCTTTGTCTTGTATTGATTTTATTTTTTCTTTTTCTCTGTTTATTATTTTATTCTTTCTTCTAACTTAGGTCACCCTGAAATTTTTTGGACCAATTTGATTCCTACCGGTGCTTCCAAAGAGGCTTTCACCAATAGGTCTGTATACTGCTATGTTTGATACCTTTTCAAACAAGCCCCATTGACTAATTTCTTGAAGGGGTTCCCTTGTAGCATTTTTAATTGTACTTCTTCTGAAGGTCGAATGTCCTTGACCAGATATGGACCCAACCATGCAGTCTTGAGCTTACTTGGCTTTCCTTTTAATCGACTGTTGTATACTAGTATCAAGTCTCCATTATTGATTTCGTTCTTCTTAAGGTGTCAATCATGCCAAGCTTTCTGTTGAATTTTTTGAATTTCCTAATGTTGTTGCACTAGAATCCTTTCTTCTTCAAATTAATTAATTAGTAGAAGCATTGTCTTGTGTTCAACACATGATCTAATTCTAGGATGGAGGCTATCTGACCTGCATTTGCATAGAATTGTAGAGGAATGACTACTTCTTGACCATAGAGTAATTTGAAGGGTTTCTGACCATTCGGTCTCTTGTATACTATTTTATATGCCCACACTATTGTTGGAACTTGTCATCACAATCGTCTTTATCAAGACCACATATTTTTGTTAGGTCCTTATCTAATGTTTTGTTAAATGATTCGATGGATCCATTATCTTGTGGGTGATATGCAGTTGTGTTCTATGGTCGATCATGAATTTCTTCAACAATACTTCAATTGTGCTATTGATGAAGTGATTTCCTTGATCATCGATGATTGTCAAAGGACAACTGAATCTGGTTATTATGTTTTGTAAATGAATTTTGTAGTAGTTTCCTGTGTACAATTCTCAACAGGTTCTACTTTTGTCCATTTAGTTAAGTATTCGACTAGTAATAATGTATTTTTCTTCTGACCTTTTTTCTCTTTTTGGGAAGAGACTAACAAAATCAATGGCCTGAATTTCAAATGGTAAACTAGGGTTTACTGAGTGAAAATGAATTTCATTCTTCCACAATGGTTGGTCCATCCTCTGAAAATTGCCACATTTCTTTACCTTTTCTCGATAGTATTTATGTAAAGTCGGCCCCCAAAGACCAGCTTGAAGTAATTTTTTCTTGGTTGTCCTATCGGCTTGAAATTAACCTCCCACTAGGCAAGAATGTTCTTCATTAATGAAGTCTTCTCATTCGTTCTCTAATGCACATGCTCGCAAAATATTGTCAAGTCTGAGATTGTAAATATATCCATTCATTAGAGTGAATGGTCCAACTTTCATGGCTAGGATTTTACGTTTATTGGATGGGATATCATAAGGGGTCTTCCCTTCTTCTAGAAAATTTATGATTTCTTATAGTTCTTTGGGAATTGCTTCAATCCTAAATAAGTTCACATTAGGTAAATCATCATCTATTCCTATTGTATATTCTCCTGTCTCAAGTCGAGATAGATGATCTGGGTCAATGTTCTTCTTTCCAGGTCAGACTACTACTTCGAAGTCAAATTTTTGAAAGAGTAGTAGCCATAAACATAATTTTCCTTGATGGACTAGTTTATTTACTAAATATTTCAACGCTTGATTCTCTGTGAAAAATGTTAATGGGTTCGCTAGTAGATATTGTCGAAATGTTTGCAGGAAAAAAATCATTGCTAAGGATTCCCTTTTGGTCGTTGAATAATTCCTTTCTACTTTATTTGGTTCCAACTGGCGTAAGCATTCGGGTCATCGACCATGTCATGATATGGCTAGGCTAATATTGCACCGACAATGACATTTGAGGCATTGACATGGAAATGAAATTTTCTTGACCAGTCTGGGAATCATATGATGGGCGCTTCAACCAAGTTTATTTTTAATAGTTCAAAAGATTCATTACATTCCTAGCTCCACTGAAATTCAACTTCTTTCTTCAAAATCTCATCGATTGGGAACGTGATGGCATAGAATTTTTGAATAAATTTTCTGTAAGACCCTGTGTGTTCAAGGAAGATTTTTATTTTTTTATGGTTGACTGGTGGTTTCAAGTCGAGGATGATTTTAATTTTGGTCATGTCAACTTTTATCCCGTCCTTACATACCATGTGGCCCAACAATATGCCTTTATTGTTTAAGGAAAGTTGGATTTGCTTGAATCTTTCCAACATCATTCTTAACCATTGTATGTGATATTTTAGTAAGTTGTAGATAGTCCAGTGATCGAAGTACAGGACCATTGTTTTATAAATATATTCTTGAAATGCCTTGATGAATATCCTAGAGAATACTGTTGGGGCATTTTTAAGACCAAACGACATGACTTTGTATGCGAATGATCCGAATTAAGAAAAAAATGTAGTTTTTTCCCGATCTTCCTTTCCTATTGGTACTTGATTGTATCCAGAGAAGTAGTTGGTGAACAAATAAAATTCATGACACGCTACTTCATTAATAATCTCTTCAACAAATGGTGTTGGGAATGGATCAATAACTATGAGTTTATTCAGTCCTTGGAAGTCGACACATATTCTTAGTTTCTTTAGGTCATTATTATTGGGTTGCATTACCATGGGACTTTCCCATTCCGACTTGTCGATTGGATATATAATACCCACATTGAGAATTTCTTCAATTTCTTTTTTAACAATAGGCTTGTATATATGTACCAACTTATATGGCCATTTTTAACAGGTTTGGTGCCAGTGATGAGATCGATTTTCATCTCTCCCATCTCTTGTACCAATCCTTTGAGATATTTGTAGTCACATGTAAAGACATATTAATATTCTTTTAGTAGGTCGAATATTTCCATGGTTTTCTTTTCGGACCAATAGTTGCCTATTCTAGCCATTTTTGGTCGGTCATTTATTGAAATGTTGAATTCTTTGGTTTTAATTTATGCATCCATCCAATCAGGTGTTTCTGACTCATCCAATTGGAGTTCTTTCTCCTTCCACAACTTGATTACAACTTGATGGAAAGTCAAGGTTTTTTATATTGTCTTTCTCTTCCTTTTCTTCCTTAGTCACAAAGTAGATTGTTTTTACATAGTGTTTCACTCCTAGATGGTTTTGCTTCCATTGAAAAATTTGTCCCAAAAAACTTATGTTTTTCATGTCTATTCGATGAGTAGTCATTTTTTTTGTATTATGCATTGATATTAAATTACAAGTAGAAGTTGATCCCATGTCGACTTTAGATTTTCATTTTTTATGAATCTCCTGAGAACTTGTTTTTTCTAAAAAAAATTATCTCTCTTGTTGCTTCTTGTAACAATGCTTCTTAAAGTTTGAATTCAAAGTCTTTAACAAAATTATTTTTTATTTCATTCCAGTTGATTGTGTGACCACATGATTCTTCAATTTTATACCATTTATGGGGTATGTTTTCCAATGTGTTTGGAAACAAATGTGGCCACACTCTCTCGTCCCTCTAGCATGCTTTCCTCCATTCTTTCTCACACTATTGGATGTGATTAACTGTGTTGAACCCAAGTTTAAAATTTGGAATATCAATGTTGGATGATAGCTTTTTTCCACCGAATATTTTGAGGAAGTAGAGGGTAGCAGTGTTCCATGTTTGCATTCGAGGTGCATGTGTCTCCCACCATTGGGCTGCTTGGACTATGAAATATGCAACTAGACTTTTCACTCTTCCTTGTTCCTCGACTAACTTGGGAACCTCATTGAAATTCATTGATGGGGAGCTCCTTTCGCTGATTTGCAGGAGTTGCTTCGTATGCGAATGTGTGGGAATTGGTGTTGGTGTTTGTTTGATATTTATTTCAACCATAATAGGAATTTCTTGTACTGAGAAGCATGATTTGTATTTCCTTATTGGTATTGCTTCTATCAACCAACACTCTTTTGCTTGCACTTTATAATTTCCCATTTTCCAATTGTATAATTTTGTATTCGAATTTTGGCCTATTAACAGTGGGGACCCAAGTAAAATTTATCCTTCTTTGTTGGGTTCTATGTTATCCTTCTCCTCATTCATGACTTGATATAGTCAGTGGGATTCATGTGCTTCATACCATGTCTTGACCCAAGGTTTTCCTTCCTTTGGATCTAGGGGGGTTATTATTTTTCCTCCACTTCCTTTCAATTTTATTATATCCCTTTCTAGGGATATTGTGACCCTCATGTTCTGACTCCATGGTTTTCTAACTAATAAAGGGTAGGAAGGGATAACTTCGACTAGATTGATTAGCACAAAGTCAAATCTCATTGGGATTCCCATTATGGATGTTATTACTCTTTTCAATGTGACAATTGGCTCAATAAACCCTTGATATCCTAACTTGAGGAAATTCATTTTAGGATGAAGTGGGAGTTTCCCAAGTCGAACCCATGTTTCTCTTGGAGGAATATTTATTTGGCACCCAAAGTTGACTATGACTTGTTTGATTAAATATTCGTCAATTTCAAGGTCGACTTGTGGATCAAAGTCGTTCGTTTGTGTTTCTTTTGATAACTGACACCAACTTTTGATTGGTATTTGATATTCTTTATATTCTCCCAAAATGTTCAGTAGGTCAATCAATCGACCGACTGACTAGTTTTCTTTCAGTAATTGTAGAAATTATTCTAGTGCAGTTTCTAATATATTCTCATGTTTTTCCTTGGTGTTGTCCTAGTCAATATTTCTAAATAATTTCATTTCTTCCATCATCAATTTTTCTTCATATTCAGGCTTGGGATATGTATTTTTTCCCACCTTCGATCGATTTGGTGGTTCTGGGAAGATGTCTTCACCAGATCCTGAACGTTTTACTACATGGAGGTTCTTCAAATTTGAAATATCTTGTATTGGCATTGTGTGCAAGAGATTACCATTTCATTTGTTCATTTGTTTTTCTAATACAATCATATAGTCTACGAATACGAGTGAGTGTTCTCCCACTCTACAAATATTACAAAACTTGAGATCAATTTTGATCCATATTTTATGAGCAGAACGAAATAAACATAGATTATTATTATTAATAACACATAGACACAATGAACAATAACAGACATACAATAACCTAGCTTCTATTCAATAAATAAATATGTTGAAACTATAAAATACAGACTAAAAACAAGCTTGATAGAATGGTGGCGGCTTATCTCTGAGAAGATATGTGACGGTTGCGCTCATTCACAAGAAGATGAGTAAAATGAGGATCTGATTTTTTTTTTACAATAAACATGAATGCCAAAATCCTAGACATACAAAAACCTAACCCTAGGAGATAAAGCACCAAAATTCATGTGGGCCCCGTTGGGGTAAGTTGGTACATTAACTTCTCGTGGTCGTAACTTTTTCATACGATCTTTGTTTTAGGTGCACGATATCCCGTTGGAAAGGTTTAACTAAGGAATACACATTATCCATCAAACTCTAACTCTATCTATACTATGATTGTGTAAATCCCTAAAAATGATGTTTAGGGCCTCAAAATTGCCCTAGAAGTTGACTCAAAAACTAGGAAAAAAATTCCAAAATTCCAAACTGCCAAGATGAGCTAGTTAGAATAGGTGGGTGTCCAATGATATCCACTTGGATCAATCCTCCCACATTATGAAGCAATGTTCTCCATTTCGTTGAGTTTCACCATAAGATGAGGAAATTTCTGTTGAATTTAGCCCCGGGTGAGCCACTCTCCTTGGTGTAGGAGCTTCCCTGCTTTGACAACCCAATAAAGTTGGATCCTTTGCTGACAAGTGCCCTTGACCTGTGCATCCATAATATGATTAGTGGATGCATGTTCCCTACAGTGAGGGTTGAGATCTGTTGGTTTCAATTGTTATGTTATCTCTGAGGTGTCCAATAATGGTGGAAAATATGGTCGAAGGAGATCCACAATGAACAATGGGTGCAAGCTAAGGAAGGGTTAAATGTTGAGCTCAAAATCAGTGTCACCCATATCCTTGGTGATGGTGTAATATCCATAATGAAGTTAACAAAGCTTTTGATGGGGCCATGTAAGGCTTTCTTTCTGCATGTGCAACCAAACTTTGTCTCCCACCTCAAATTTGTGTGGCACCCGATGTTGATCATGGCATTTCTTGTACTTGGAATTAGACTTCTGTAAAATATATTGAACTTGTTGGAAGATGTGATGGATCCACTCAATGAACCGGTTGGATTTGTCAACTTTAGTTTGAGCATGGGACAAGTCTGGATGGGTGGCCAAAAGGGGTAGTGCAACATCCATGGGACCCAATGGTTGAAATATTAACCCCACTTGAAAGGGGATGTGACCGGTTGAGCTATGTGTGGATCTGTTGTAGTTGTGAGCAACATAGGGAAGAATCTCATCCCATGTTTGGTGGTTCTTGGAATTGTACATGCATAGGATATGCACAATCATCTGGTTGATGACCTCGGTTTGGACATCCGTCTAGGGGTGGAAGGCAGTGGATTGGGTGAGATTGGTGTCCAACAGTGACCATAGGATTAACCAGAATATGCTAAGGAATTGACTCTCTCAATCTGAGATAATGGTTTGTGGTATCCCAAAATGTACCCACACTCATTCAAGGAAGATCTTGGTAGTGGCCTCCATTGTGCTGCTCTTCTTGTAGGCGACCATAATCGTCATCTTGGAAAAAGTGATCAACAACAAAAAAAACACAGTCATTTCCCAACTTGGTGGATGGAAGGCCCGACATGTAGTCCATTGATATGGATTCCTAGAGCCTGTCAGTAGTAGGAAGAGGGGTGTACAGGACTTTTTTCTTAGTGGAGGGTTTGGAAATAACACATATGGTGTAGAACCTGATATACTTGCTGACATCATGTCGAAGTTTCGACCAGTAGAAATGTTATTGCAACATTGCCACTATCTTTTCTATGCTGAAGTGTCTTGCCACTCGAATCTAGTGGGATTCCCAAATTATCTTCACTCGCTTGCTTCATGGAACACAAAGATGGCCAGGATTGCACAACAACCTTTCCTAAAGATGGAAATTAGTGACAATTGTGTTTGCGCCCAACATCTGGTAGGTGGTGGAGAAGTTAGGATCTTTCTCATAGAGGTGGGGCATCTAGAGGTCTCATCGCCACAAGAGTCTAGCACCGTGGTGAGTGTCATGACTGGAGTTCGGATGAGGAAATCAACAATGTGGTTGGTACTTCCTTTCTTATACTTGATGTTGAGGTGGAATTGCGACAAATATGTGGACCACTTATGATGGCAGTCATTCTACAATATTCCTTATGTCTGCATGAACTATAGTGTCTTATGATCAATGTAGATGACTATCTCCTTCCAGAGAATGTAATTCCTCCACTAGATACAAGCTTTTATAATGGATTACATTTATTTATCATAAGTAGGGTACTTACGGACGAGATCTGATAATGTTTCACTATGATAGGCCACAGGGTGGCCGTGCTGAGTGAGAACTGTGCCCACAACATAATTAGAAGCATTTTTCTCGATATCAAAGGGATTTTGCAGGTCGGGTAATGAAAGCATTGGGATTAGCGTAAGTGATACTTCAAATAATCAAACACTTGTTGTTGGGATAGGCCCCACACAAAATTTTCCTTACCACCAGCCTTGGCTACTTGGCTGAGGGCCCATGCAATATGGGAGAATCCCAACATGAACCTTCGATAGAAATTGGCAAGGCCTAAGAAGCCCTGAAGCTCAGTGAGCACGGTTTGGGTTGGCCATTCAGGGATGGCCCGGATATTGGCTGGATCCACATGCACACCATTCTCATAAACAATGTATCCTAGATACTGGACCTTGTACTCCATGTTGAAGGATCATCTTTCCAAGTTGGAATATAACTTGTGTTGTTGCAGAGTGGGTAGAACCTACTTAATATGATGCAAGTGTTCCACCCAAGTCTTGTTGTAGATGAGGATGTCATTCAGATACACCACTACAAAATAATTGGTGAAACGCTGCAAGATATTTTCCATCATCCTCATTAAGTAGTTGGGGATTTTTTCAAACCAAAGGTCATGACCAACCATTCGAAAACACCTTTTGAATTGAAGGTGGTCTTCCATACATCTATATTCTATATTGGGACCTAGTGGTAGCCAGACTAAATATTATATTGGGACCTAGTGGTAGCCAGACTAAATATCAATCTTATTGAAGTATTTCCCCCCCTTGAGATGATCAAGGAGATCATTGATTCAAGGAATTGGGTACCCATTCTTGAGTGTGATTTTATTTAGGGCCTAGTAATCAATGTAGAGTCACCAGGTCCCATATTTATTCTGCACAAGCACAATTGGGATTCCACAAGGTGATGATATGGGTAATATGTGCCCCTTTTGGAGAAGTTATTGCATCTGATGCTTGATCTCCTCATTTTCTAATAGAGATCAGTGATATACTGGCCCATTGGTTAGCAATGCATAGGTGGTTAGATCGATGGAATTATTGACCTGACAATGTAGAGTTACCCCAGTAGGTGAGGAGAATATGTCTTTGTATTCTTATATGACCTTATCCACTTGCTTATGATGTGTGGAGAGGTAGACCATAGAGGCCATGGATGTGGGTACAATCTTTCGCTCACTCTGAGAGTGAATCAAGAAGAATAAAAACTTCCCAGTCTGATAGATGACCTTCCTACATTTCTTGGAAAAGATAAAGGAAATGGCACTAGGTGGGACTACCTTGGGTATCCTGTACAATTTCCTTTCCAAAGTAATAATAAAACTGCAAGGCCTAGACTCATATAAAACATGACGTTTCCATAAATAAGGTTGGCACAAAATACAATCACAAAATTCAAGGGGAGAAACATCATACAATACCTCATCTTTGAAGGGATTGATTCTGTAGAACATGCAACACTGTTGCTTGACGCGAAGATCACTTCCTTGGCAGAGCCATCCGATGGTGTAGGGATATAGGTGTGACATTGTCAGTAGAGCCAACTTCTTGATGCCCTCCATTGAGATGAGGTTCTTCTAGCTACCGCTATCAATGATAAAGAGCATCGGAGAGCCTTTCACCCACATATGTGAATGAAAGAGGTGTTTTCCTTCCTATGGATTATCATTTTCACCAGGCTAGATCTTGGTGGTAGCAATGGTGGCGTTGGGTTCCACGTCAATGATCCATCTCCCCTTTTCTAGTTCTGACTTAGATTTGGAATCCACATCTCATTCAGAGTCTTTCACCTTAGCCACCAATGACTTCTTTGAGTGGAAATCAACTGTGTTATTCCAGGGGCTCTTATGGAAGTCACACCACTTCCAGGTATCTTTATTCATATTTCCATTTTCCTTATTTTTTTATGGCTTAGACTGGTTGTCCTGAGGTTGTCGATATGTTATCTTCCCTTTATTCTGCGGTTTGTGGCTTCCCTTGCCCTACTTCTGCTATGAGGGGTTCCTGGACCCAAACTGCTGCATCTTTTGTTTAAGCTTCTACTCAATTTTGACATCATATTGATAGCTTGCAACCAAGGATGAGATGCCCATAAAATCTATTTATTCCTAGATGTATCTATGCATACCATCGTGGTGCTTGAGCACCATATGTTTCTCAGAATATTTGATACCCATCTTGGTGCGCAAGGTATGGAAGATATTTGTGAACTCTCGCATTGCTTGGTCCCTTTCTTGCCGCAATGTGGTCCATTTTGTATATGGGTCGTCATAACTTCCAACAGGGTAGTACTATTCCTTAATAGCATCCTTGAAGGACTCCTAGGTGAGTGCGGCTGTAAATAATGTTGGTTCCTATGTTTTCTTTTTCTCACAGAAAGTCTCCCTCCAATCTTTGACATGGGGAATGTCTTTAAGGATTGCAAAAGTAATCTTTTCCATATTTGAAAATTTATGGATAGAAAAATACCCTTCTATAAGAGTCAACCATTTGTCTACAACATCTGCATCTATATGACCTTCAAATATAGGAATATCAAAGTTGATCTATACCTTGAATGGGGCGACACCTCCGTTCGAGGAAGATGTGTCGCTTGTTGGTAGTTGTTGAAGGATTTGCATAAAATTATCCATCATCTCATTCCTCTCTTGTGTGAGGGATTCCTAGAGAAATAGTTTGAAAGGATATCCTATCTCTTCATTTTTATTTTCTCCTTCCATGGAAGTTCTCTTAGGCGTGTGAATTTTTTTTTCCTCAAGAGAAACAAGCTCGAGACCCAACTCTTTGTACCCTTACCTCATCAGGGACATGCACTAAGAACGATAAGGAGAAGACCACTCTGATACCATTGATCCGGATTTTATGAGAAGAATGAAATGAACAAAAGTTATTATTATTAACATAGAGACATAATTAACAATAACATATATACAGTAAACTAGATATTAGTCAATAAATAACTATGTTGAAACTGTAGAATGTAGTCTGAAAACAAGCTTGCTATAATGGTGGTGGCTTGTCCCTGAGAAGAGATGTGACGGTTGCACTCATTCGTAAGAAGATGATTACAATGAGGATCTAAAATGATTTTCACAATAAACATGAATTCCAAAATCCTATACATAAAAAAACCTAACCCTAGAAGATGAAGCGCCAAAAGTCGTGTGGGCCCCATTGGGGTAAGTTGGTACACCAACTTCCCAGGGTCATAACTTTTGCATACGATCTTTGTTTTAGGTACACTATATCCTGTTATAAATGTATATCTGAGGAATACACAGTAGGCCATAAAACTGTGAATTTGTCTATAGTTTGATTCCAGCAAGCCCTAAAACATTTTTTAGGGCCTCAAAACAACATCAAAAGTTCACGACCCGAAAACTAGGAAAACCTGCCAAGATGAGCCAGTTGGAATAGGTGGGTAGCCATCGATATCCACCTGGATAAAGATATGTATTTGATTGGGAAATATGGATTGATGTGGCCTTCTTTCCAACATTTGAAGGGATAATACCATCCTCAACCTCGACCTTTGTATATTTTTCCACCTTGGTTGATGTTCTAGTCGACCATATATGTGTGATATACTAAGTGAATTTTTGTTTGGTTTTTTTTGTTCAACTGACATTATTGGGTTGAATGATTATACTCTTCAAATATGTGACATCACTTAGGATGCACGTTCCTCAGGTTATGATGACAGTCCCTTGTAACACTATTTGTTACTCTTCGCGAATATCACAGAATGTTCAATCTGAATTCGGTGGACTAGAGGGTCTAGGGAATCAATGAATTTGCAATAATATTTTGCATGGCCTTTGCTAGAGCATATTGTACACCATAATTCGTTGCGAGAAATTGACATGTTCTTAATTGATTGTTGTAATTTTTCAAGTTTTCTTCTAGTCACTTTTCAATAACTGATGAAGTTGAGGTGCTTTCGTCATCCATTTCAATTTGTTGTTCTTTTTTTTGGACTTCTCCACATGTCGAGAGATCATACATACATATTGGTACTCTAATATTTTGTAATAGGAATTCTACATACCATTTCACCGATAGTGTTTCATCAATTGCATAATGAATTTGACTGAAAATGTATTTGCACCTTTTATGATACTCTTAGACGATTCACCCATATTCTGCTTGATTTCTTTTAATTTTTGTGTTGCGAGGTGGATGATATATTATGTTTTGAATAATTTGAGGAAATTTTGTTTTAGATATGACTTCGAGCATTTTTTATTGTTTGTATAAATCATAACCCAGGTGAGAGCTCTGGCTTGAAGTGCGGCACCAAATTGTGCCATTTGTTTCTTCTTATTAATTATGTCTAATGCATCCCATAATTTCTCACACACAAACCAATATTGTTTGGGATCCTCGTCTCCCTCATAGATTGGAATGTGATTGAGTCCCATTGTTACTTTCTTGGATTTTGTCGAGGATGGAACTATTGCAAGAGTTTGGGTAAAAGTTGATTGAGTAGTCAGATTGCTTTCTTGAGTCGAAGTTGCAATATTCGACTCAACTCGTATAATCTGTTGCTGGTTTTTGGTAGGGATGTATTCAACTACTAATTGTACTTGTTCATTTCTTGGGATTGGAACATTTATTTAACAATATTTATCTATATATTCGATGAATATTCCTCTACATGGTTGTATTGATTCGTTTTCACTGTCTGTTGAATTTAAATCTTCTAATAATAGATTTGGTAGGGCGGAGAATCTGTGAGTTATCTTACATGAAGTATTGTATCTTCTAGTCAATTTTCTTATGCTTCAATTAGCATATTGTTTCTTATTTGACTAATGTTTTCAGCTCGACACCATACCCTTGGTGATTGTGTATCTACATGAAGTCTTTCTCAGAGGAAGTTTGCAATACATGGGATAGGACTTCTTGCAAGAGAGAGTTGAACCATGGGTCCCAAATTTTCGATCTCCATATCGACTTGGCAATTTTATTATTGGATTCCACCGACTACCATGCTTAATTGTAAGCTTCTACTTCTCCCAAGAACCGTCGGGGTGCTCTCAAGGGTTTCTCTAGTGATTTTCCTCTCTTGGATAGGTTTTCTATGTGATTTAAGGGGATCCATTTCATTTCGTGAATTGTAACTCTTTTCTCCTCTTTTGTCTCTTGTCTCACTCTAGTTTTTGTATATCCATTGACAGTTTATGGGTCTGTGTTCAATGTTTAGAATTTTCACTTGATTGATATATATTCCTCCCAACTTCCGACATTTCCAACTTGGGTGTACTATGACATCGACATTATACCATCTCACAGATCATCCAAATCCTTGACACCAACCCTACTTACTCAAGATCGACGTTGTTCATAATTTATTTAACATTTATTTCTTTAAGAAGTATTTTGAAGATTCTCTGGTGTCTTTGTAGTTAGATTCCAAGAATGGCTCCCACTCGTATTGTTTCTATTTCCAATTAGAATTTGGAGGAGAGTTTTTTAGAAGAGGTCGGTACTCAACGATGTCACTAACTCCTTTATCTAGTAGGAATTTGTGAAGTAACGGTATAACGGTGCAAAGAAACCCATCATGAAGCTCTGTATAAAATTTATACTTGATAATTTATAGTAACTCTTTATCTCTAATTGCTTGTTCTTCAATGCAGTCTTGCATGATTCTCTCAAACCACTCGTTCAGGTTTTTTCTTTCTCTGTTTATGATTTTATGCATCAATGACTCATTGGAGTTTAGTTTGCACATTAGACTAGATGATATATTCATAGAGATCCTATGGAATGGATTCTAGGAATCGTTTGCACGTCTTCGAGAAGAATTGAGTGCATGTTTCTGCTAGCGTCGGTCGATTTCTTCTTGTGTAGTTTTTTTATGTAGATTTTAATTTTATGCTCCCACCATTCATGTATGTCTTCCAATGTTAACATCTATGTGCCTTTTTTTTATGCATGCCCAAGTTCAGAACTACTGGAAATGAAACCGATGTTGTAGTTTGAGGGAAAGTATGAGAAGGTTACCAGTAGGTCCTTACATACAAAAATACACACTGCAACATTATATACAAGAACAAAAAGATAATTAGAAATACACAAAAGGTTAGAGAACCATCAAAGAATTTTATTATATTCAGAACAACCTCTTACATTCCTTACATAGCCATGTATATATACATGTGATATTTTGTTACTAGTCTGTTACATTCTTTAACTGTCTAGTCAGTCAACTCTAATTGCTTACTTGACCGACTCTCCTAACCGATTACTATGGTCTACTTGGCTAGTTGACTGGCGGGTCTAATCCATGGGGACGACTAGCCCCTACAATAGTCTTGCATTTAGTTTTCTTCAACATTGTCAAAAATTTGTTGGCATTCTTCTCGCATGTTTTCTTCATTCTCCCATGTAACATATTTAGGACCATAGCAGGTTCATTGAAACTTTACCAACCCTATGGACTTGTTCTTGATCACTTTGACTTTCCATCCTAGGATACGTACTAGTTCCACTTGGAAATCCCCTTTGTGATCCACCTGGATCACATCCAATCAATTATGTGGTTAAGGTCAGGCACACATTTATTTATTAATGACACATGAAATACATTATGTACTCTCATGGATGTAAGACATTCTAGAATGTACGCAAATCACCCTCCCTTTTCTAATATTTAAAAAGGCCCATAATATCTCGCTACCAACTTCATGTAGATTCCTAGAATTAGTGAACTTATATTCACCTTCACTTTTAAAAACACATGTTCACCCACTTTGAAATCTCTAAACACTCTATTGTTATTCGCATAAATATTTTGTCTATCATGGGAATCCTTTAAATTATTCTTGATATTTGTCATTTTCTCTTCCATTTCCTTCAACAAATTTGTCCCAATAACCTATTTTTCTACTCGATTATACCAACTCACGGGTGTGTTACATTACCTTCCATAAAATACTTCAAACAGACTCATTTTTAATGAGGCATGATACCCAATATTATATTCAAATTCAAATAACTCAATATAATCTTCCCACTTTGATGGATGGTCCATCACATAGATTCTGAGAACGTCCTAAATTGCTCTGTTGGTCCTCTCTGTTTTCCCATATGACTATGGGTGATCGTTGTATTGAGATTTAGATTTTTCCCAAAGCCCTTGAATAAAACTTTCCAAAAATTCGAAGTAAACGATCTTTGTCAGAAACTATTTCCTTAGGCACTTGTTGTGGTTCCCCACAACAACCCATTTAAAAAAACGGGTTCCCCCTATTTTAATTTTTTTACAAGGTACTGTCTTTTTACTTTATTGAAAAGGTGTTGATATGGGGAAGTTGGACCTATTTCTTATATAGTCTATGATTCCCTCCTTTGATTACTACCTCCAGGTCGTAGCCAAACAATGGCCTCCTTGCTACGTGAATCAACCCTCATTCCAAGAAATCTATTTTTTCCTCCAGTCATTGCAGGCACACAAACCCTGTCATCAACTTAATCCATTCAAGGAACCTCACATGTGTGCATTTTTTTGCTAAGTCTGAGTCCGAATGAAAATAACTCTTACATAAATAATATTTCGATAGAAACCTTTTTTATTTCCAAATAAGAAAGAATTATGTTAGAATCATTTATGTCAGAGTATTTCTCCTCACGAATAAGTTTCGACTTCGACTCATATAATCCGACAGCCTGAGTGTACAGTGTATTATTTAGTGTTCCACATGGAAACTAATAATCGGTCAGGGATAAACACTCAATTTCTGAAGCTAGAAGGTCAACCTAACTCATGCGATGATAATATTACAAATTGTCACCTTGGGATTAGCCATCAACCCACTCAATGACACTTGCACGACTCTTTATCTACCCATCTGTCAAGATCACAAATTTCTTGAGAAAGAGAATATACTTTGAGACAATCTCCATCGGGATCCTAGCATTTCCAGGGTATTTTTAACTCCAAATTATAAATTCCAATGATAAACACTAAAATATTAATAACACTCTCAGGTTAGCGTGTAGATCCAACCTAAAAAGGGAATATTCTTTTGATATTTCCTTCGTCAAGGTTCTAACATCTCCGGGGTTTGTTTGAATTTGAATCATAAAGTTCGATGATGTACCTTGAAACCCTTTTAAGTCTCTGCAGTCGACACACAAACCCATGTTAAAATTGGAATATACCTTGGATACCCTCCCATCGAAGTATACCTTAACCTGAGTACCAATTACCTCCAATGACATGACTCTGAATGACCCCAACTATCACCATGACTACACTCCTTCTATGTTGGTAGGCGAACCCGAGTGGGATAAGGAATATTCTTTGATCCCTTTCCTTCAAAGAGAAAATAACCCATGAACTTTCCCAGTCTGATGGAAGAGACTCTCACAACCATTCTTTTAAATTTAATCCTACTCTTTGACCTTGATATGCGTATTTGGAAGATATTGTTGTTGATATTATGGTAGTCGTGGGAGGTATTTACCTCTATGTGTAATCTTTGATGAGACTAGAATATTCCAAGAAGAAAGAGAAACCCTAAAACATTGGATAATAACCCTATAAGACAAGTAGACTCAAGAGAATAATTAATATTGAGTTATTAGCCTCCAGGAAGAGAAGTCGGCCTATTCAAGGGAGTTTGAGTAGTATAAATAGAGGGAACTAGAGCTCATTTGGACACACTCACTCTGACAACTGCATAAGGACAAGTGGTGCGCATGAATGGAGGAGAGTTGCAACCACTGTAGTGGTGACTTGGTCTTTGGTTGTGATTTATAATTTTGAATTGTTTATGGTTTGAACTCTCTGCTTGGTGCACTAGATTTGGAGAGAAGTACACTACCTTGGTTGGCTATTGGTTCTATGGTTTGCTTCTAGAATTAACCTTTATGTCAAGGTTAATATGCTTAGGGGTGGCCTTTGTGCATATGGTTGGGTGACAATATTGCTATATTGTCTATGATGAAATGAGAACATCTATTTTTCTAATAGGTTATGGGCCCACACTATCTGCAGATAGTCTAACCATTGGAAGATAGATTGGGAGGATTTTCTCAGTTGTAGTTGCAGTTGCAGTCATATTTTTTTCTGCAACAACGAAACCCTAACCCTTGTGTTAAGGCACCTTAAGAGAAGAACATGACCTAATTCCTGGAAAACCTAGTGCACCCTAGCCTAGCACACCTCCTGGTACTCTTAGCAAGCCAAGACATCAAGTTTGAAATTTTGGTCAAAGTCAACATTTGACCAAGTCAAAATCTAAGGTTGAATAGTCAAAATGTAAGTCAGTTATGAAGAAAAAATACCTAGAATGAAGAAAGTGTATGTTGTGCCTAAGAGAAATCTACAAAAAGGAACATTATGAGGTTTACCAATCCTCTAGCAGCCAAACCTCTGGTCCAACAAATTAATTCTAAGGATTAGCATCACAGTTGGGTAACAAAGGTACGTACCTTTACATGTTCTTTTAATTTGTATCATTAGAATGAGTGTGTTTGCAGGAAATGTACAAGTGATCTTGTTCAAAGAAGTGATCTTGGATTCAGTGCATTCAGAAGATCAACACACTCTCCAGGTTTGACTTGATATGTCTCTAGTTGTTATGGCATCATGAACTTCTAGTCAAAGTTAAAACTATAAGATAACTTTAGTCAAGATATTATAAGGTTGAGATCATATTCTCTAACTCAGTTTTTCTGTCAAGAGAGCATATTGTTTTAAGTTTAAAATACAGGTCAGAAAGGATACTTGTCTCAAAAGAAAATAAATCCAAGTGGAACAATAGAAAGACTTCAGGTTTAGATATCAAGTTTGACATATTTATTATTGTCACTTAAGTAAATATTGATAAGTACTTAGTAAGGTTATACTACTTAACGTACTTATTTGCAAGCATGAACTAACACCTCCTCTAGGAGATATTTCTTGTTCTTGTTCTCATACAATATCATCTTAGTAATGCTACCAAGAAACTATCCTTCATATGAAAGATGTTGTAACAAAAATAATGTTGTTCTTGTTGTCTTAGGCATGTTATTTCATGAAGGCTATCATGAAGATGAATTTCTAGGCTTGTAGAAATAGCCTCTATCCTTTTACTTATTCTTGTTTCGATTTCCTATCATAAACATATTGTCTTGGATCTTCCTTTTGTTTCTTGTCTTGTTTTGGGTAGGTACCCTTGTGAAATATGTTGACAAACCTTGATGAGAAGTCTTTGTAAAAGATGTCACTTTGCAGAAAGAAAAGAGAGATGAAGTAGACATAAGCATGGACTCTCTCAGATAGAGGGATTTGATTGCATAATTCTAGAAACATGCAGTCTCAAAATAAAAACAAGGAAGTTCTAGATATTTTTCATTCAGGAATAAAGTTGAGATTAGGAGGGAGCTAATACACAATTATATGGTCCATTGAAGAGTCCATGAAGAATTTTAAATCGAATTTTTGATAGACACAAGGTGAGATTCGAGGCTAGAGGGTTCTCCCAGAAGGAGGTAGAAGACTATGATGAAAACTTGTTCTAGTAAACTAGATATACCTCTATCTAAGACATTATATCTCTTGCAGTATCCATGGATTGGAGTTTACATTAGTTGGATATAAAAGCCTATTCTTACCAATAGATAAATTGAGGAAGAAGATTATGTAGAGAAACCTCAATATTTTGAGGTATACCAGAAAGAGACCCATCTATGCAGATGGAAGAAGACCTTGTATGGATTCAAGAAACTTGATGCAGAGCATCTCATATAAAATAGACGCATGGTGAAAACTTCCTATGACATAGGAAGTGCATTAGAATGATTATTCATTAGTCTAGGATGATGGATTGAAATCCATATAAAACTCCCATGATGAAAAATCTGAAGAAGTTGAGTGACTCTGATCCAAAAGAATCGTCCTTATACTGGCAGTTGATTGGCTCCTTGATGTATTTGGTGAATACTAGGCCAAACATTTTCTTTACTTAGAACATGTTGAGCTATTTCCAGGTGGAACCCAAACATGAGCATTGGATAGTTCCAAATAATTCCTTGAAATGTCTTCATGGGACGTTTGAGTTACGATATAAAACTACATGGATTTATTGATTCACATTGGGAAGTGAGTGCAGATAACAAAACAAGTACTTCTTGTATATGTTTCAGTTTGAGATTTTCCATGATATCATGGGCTAGATGGAAAAAAAAATTCGTTGCACTCAACACTGCAGAAGAAAAGTACATTGTATCTTGGGATGCTTGTACGGAAGTAGTGTGGCTTTGAAAGCCGGTTTCTGGATTTTTTGATCGGGTGCTAGATTCGACCGTGATATATTGAGATAATTAGAGTTGTGTGAAGCTTTCATAGACCCCGATGTTCCATGACAGGTCGAAGCACATTGAGATAAAGTATTATTTTATCCATGATAAAGTCCATAGGGGAGAAGTGGTTCTCCAATATATCTCCACAGATGAGAAGATAAAAAATATTTTGGTAAAGCCTCTATCCAACATGAAAAGTTTGCATACTTAAGGGACAAGCTGGGATTCGTGGATTTGAATTCCTTATTGGAAAGGGAAGTGATTACTCCTAGTTTGGGAGTGAGAAATGATATGTTATTGATATATGGGAAATAGTTTTCTATTTTGGAAAGTGGTCCAGGTTGGGCAGTCACCTTCCAGTCTGAAAAGTGGCCCAATATTTTTGACGAACAATCATTTTCTAGTTCGGAAAATGGTCGGATAGATTGTTGATGTACCATAGACAACGATTCCCATTGTGTCCAGTTTGGGGGAATGATCTAGGACAATCATTCTTCTTGGAAGTCACTCTAAGTAGTGGTGAAGAATAATGGTCCTCCTCTTCGGGTAGTCATTCTTTCGAAGTTCATAGTTGTGAGTAGTTTTGAAGAATGGACTGTTATAGGAGGTTGGTGCAGGACAATCATTTCCATAGGAAATGGTCCATATAGTCATTCCCTAGGGAATATTCATTATGTTCAGGTTGAACTGTGATTAGTGCCAGAAGAATGGCCCAATTAGGTGAATGGCCCAGGTTCAACAATCAGGGGCAGTCATTCCCTAGGGAAGAATCATTCTCTCCAAGTTTCATCATGATTAGTGCCGGAAGAATGGTCCAGTTAGGTGAATGGTATAGGTTCTTAAATCAAGGACAATTATTCTTCTATGCTGTAGAACAATAGTCCATACAACTCATGGATGATGTTTAACTTTCCAAGGGTAGACGCTCTTCCATATTTCATAGATGTGATTGGAAGAATGGCCCAGATGATGACTCAATTTGTATCATGATATTGTTTATGTAGGTTGATATCAGATGATATGATTGTTGAAGATATTGTATGTCTTGGGACATTATCTATATGTTACTGTGGTGGATGTGATCCACTGGTAGTGACTGTGTGTCACTAGTTAGTAGTATTGCGCTACTAGGAGTGGTTTTGTACTAATGCATAGTAGTTGTATACTACTATGGATAGACAAAATTGTGTTCTATTGGATGGAATTATAGAAACAATATTCTACTATTTGAGTTCCATGGAGACTACAACTAGTGTTGGAGTTAATTTCCAGCTAGATGGATAGTCAGTGTGATGGTGGAGCATTCTCCAGGCAAAGAATGATCTAGACATAACAAATTACTGGTGGAAATGAATTCTCTTTGTGGAGAATGGTCCAAGTTGACATATCGTTGACGTATCATGGAATGGTATTTTCCTAAGGAACATATTGTGGCCTGACTAGTAAAATGATTAAGGACCGACATTTTCTATTGTATATGGGTAGTTATTGATCTCTATGGTACATATGACCTGATTAGAAAATAGTCTAAGACTGAAATTCCTGTAGGAATGGTCTTTATAGCCCATAGAGTGGATTTCAACATATGGGAGGACTTACATTATTATAGGATGTAGGTCCATATTAGAAGAATGATCCTTGTATCACATTCCAGAGCTTTCGACATCTATTGGGACAACTATTCTTCTAGGACGTATGTCCGAATTAGAAGAATGGTCCTTGTATCACTTTGTTGAGTGAGTGAATTTTTCAGCATCATGCCTGATTACTCAAATGGAGTATGGCCTCGAGAGATGATCCATTTGATGCTATCAGATGATACTGATAGTGGTGATGGTGCTCGTGATGTGATCACGAGATAACATGTGTGGCTATGTTGTTGCCACTGATTGAATGGTCTACTTGTGCTCAAGACAAATTCCTTTAATACCTACCTACCTAGGAGGGAGTGTTGATATTATGGTAGCTACGGGAGGTATTAACATCTATGTGTAACCTTTGACGAGGCTAGAATATTCTAGGAAGTAAGAGAAACCCTAAAACATTGGATAATAACCCTAGAAGACAAGTCATCTCAAGAGAATAATTAATAATTGAGTTATTAGCCTCTAAGAAGAGAAGTCGGCCCAGTTAGGTGAGTTGGAGCAGTATAAATAGAGGGCACTAGAGCTCATTTGGACACACTCATTCTCACAAATGCATAATGACAAGTGGTGCACATGACTGGAGGAGAGCTGCAACTTCTCTAGTGGTAACATGGTCTTTGGTTATGGTTTGGAATTTCTAAGTTGGTTATGGTTTGAAATCTCTACTTAGTGTGCTATCTTTGGAGAAAAGTATGATAACTTGGTTGGCTATTGGTTCCAGGGTTTTCTTCTAGAATTATTTTATATGTCAAGGTTGAGGTGATTGGGGGTGGCCTTTGTGCCTATGGTTTGGTGAAAACATTGTGATATTGTCTAAGGTGAAACAAGCACATCTATTTTTCTAACACTTCTCTCTTAAATCGCATTAATGTTGAAGATCATGCTTGGATTTTGAAACAGTCCTCGTACACGGACGATTTATTACACATTTGGAGTGATTTAATATGTATTAAATGACCCTAAACCATCATATTTCACTCTTTCTTCCTCCATAATATGGTAAAGCGATCTTCCTTGCTCTAATTAGCTCTGTAATAGTTTGAAATCATTTATTTTGATTGAATTGTAAGTATTATGCTTTTCTAAAATTACTTGTATCCTTACAGTTGCTTCATTATTTTCTAGGGATTAACTCATGTTTTAACTCCGGTGATATAGGACACATACAACATTTAATTATGGAAAGTCAGAATACTAGGAGACCTAAGGGATCTAACTACTTTCAATCATATTCTATGCTTGAAACTTCTCCTTGCCATGTAAAGGTTCTAGTAACAGACACTACCCATCACACTGTTTAATACTAAATCCTCGGATATGAAAATAGCTATAGTCTTTTCAATACTGGATATTTTTCTCTACAAGATGAAAACCTCAAGATATACTAGAACATAGAGAAAATTGGCATTCATCTAGTTGTTGCTCAACTGCCCCTTTTTCCTTACAATGAAGCATCCCAATGGTTCTTTAAGAGGTTTGACCCAAACATTGAAACCATCATAAGCAAGAACATAAGGTGTGTAGAATCCTTAAGTCTTGAATATATCATCACGAGATATTACTTACTCACACCTGCATCCACTCTCAATGAGCCCTTCTTAAAAGGTTTCACTCAAAGCAATAAAGGCCCAACTAAATTGATGAAACATTGGTGTGTATATGAAGATAATACTTTCGAGCAGGGATAGAATCTCATCCTCACATAGGAACTCAAAGAACCATACAAAATTTTGGTCACCATACCGAATCAGTTGTATGGCAAGGAAAAAATTAAGCACTTTCAAATTGATTTTCTATCATTGGCCCATACCACCGTTAAAACGAAACAATTGTTCAATTAGGAAGATACATTTTCTTTCAAAATATGTCTCAACATGAAAAATATTCTAGGTATGAGAAATCATTTCTTTTATATGTCATCCTACATGATTGATTCCATTTGTTCCTCTGTGAAATTTGTTGACCTCGAGTGGAATTAGGACCAAAACAAACCCCATGTACATGTGTATTTCTCTGTGTTATGGAGCATAAATTACAAAATTTATTATTATGAAATCTGTAACTACTTCCTTTCCCCTCTCTCAAGTATTTTAAGGAGGAAATATTTCAACCATCCATGAGATCCTCCACCTTCCCTAAAAAGTAGGAAACCAAATGTGAGGTGGATTCTCACACTTAATTACTTTCTTTTTCATGAATATTAATAATAATTCATGTGCACTTGGTATTTTGGCCTTCATGTAATATATCCCTCCTCCACATTGACTAGGGATTGTGACATAGGTTATTCCATGGTGTTGATTTCTATGAAACTTATATAACACTTTACGACACTTAGGGCGAGGTACCTAGGTGTGCAAATTTCATGTGTAATAGAATGCCCCCTAAAGTGTGAGGTCAAAAGAGAGAATGATGGTCGAAACACTTTACAAATATTTAATGTAAGGGTGTGGAGTTGGACAACCTGAAAGAAGATGCAAACAACCATAAAAAAATATTAATATATGTTCCATCTCCGAGGTAGGCATACCTATGCTAGGAATATGATATGACTCAAAGCACGTCCATCGACCAATACACTGCGGATCCATGAAAAATATTGACTAAGGATATGGCCACCAAAGATACAATGTGAATCCATACCTCCATGACATGAACTAATCATAGCCACGAAAAATACACAGTGGATCTATGAAATGATAAAACATAGCCACAAAACAATACAATGTGGATCTATGTGATAGTCTATACATCAACATGCTCAAATGATCTCCTTCTGCATCCTGGAAAAATAAGATAGCAGAGTGACCTCTCAACCCAGGGTCTTCGTCCCAATCTCGATGTGGTACGAATCTAGCCATGTGAATATATGTTTTGATGTTGAACATGGTAGAAACCACTTGACTACTGGTCATTGAGGGAAACCGTTAACAAGTGCGAGGGAAATCACCAATGATGTCAATAACTCCCAAGGTACCCTAATATATTCCAGCGAATGTGAATAAATGAGATGAGGTTGAACATTTATGGAACCATTCAATCAGAGGTCAATGATGAAAAACTATTGTCGAAGGCGAGGAGGCCTTCCATTGAGGCATGCAGGTCCCAATGTACTATCTAGTTTCTAATTCTAATTCATGGATGATGTGTTTAAGTCGACAGGAAAAGACTCGTCAAAGGAGGGCCTTGATGTATCCCCCATCAAGACACAAAACTGACATAGGAAAGTATGTAAGATGGTGAATAAAATGAATATGGATTGACACAGGAAATGGAAACTGGTAATACTACAGATGGATGGTTTGAATTGAAACTTCCATTGAACATGATGAGGCATGAAAACTAACTTGGCAACATTGAATCAACGAGTAACAAAATGTAATGTGATGACAATAAGAGCACTCTTCGACTGGATGAAAAAGTATGGCGACACATGGAATTTGTATGACTCAAAGACAAGCAGATTACCCAACTATAAGATGAGACGCAAACAAGTGCCATGTTCAAGGGCGACAAAATCTGCCATAAAGGATTCTCAAAAACTTGACCCACTTCCTTCAATTCCCCCCCATCCAAATAGATGAGTACCTATTTTTAATTTAACGAGCTCAAGGAGGATAACACATGCTTGGTATTGGTTTCATTTTTACACAATCTTGAAACAAAATTAAACTATGCTTGTAAATTCCCAACGTAATTTCTAAAGGTTGGGATACCCATGGATAGTTTGTACTCTGCCCCTATCTTGAAAACATAGTGGCTTAACTCCGGAATGATAATCAAAGGCTAGAGACATGCACACCCCAAGCTTCAATTCATTCACCGACTTTGAAGTTGTCACCAATTTTTGTACTAGATGGAGAAAAAGGATAAGGGTGGATGAAATGAAGGTTCAAATATGAGACCTAATGAAAGACTCGACTCAACATCTACAATATCTAGCGAAAGACTTGACCTGACGGGAGAGGTGACTATTTCATTTTTTAATGAGCTTGACACAAGAAAATAAATATGCTTGAGGCTCCAAGTTCAATCCCCAGATCTCTGTTTCATTTTCTAATGATCTCTCCACAGAGAGGAAAAACTATTCTCATAGCTTTTGCTTCATTTTTTAACGAGATTTCCACAAAGAAGAGAAACTATGCTCGTTACCTCTTCTTGATCATGGATTCCAAGAGGACAATTCCCTGGAAGGAATACATTTCAAGGGACAAACGTCAATCATGGCTTCCAAGAGATATTCACTAGATGGAAGAGAAGCATTCTGGAAGGAATACATGTTGACCACCTCGATAAGGGTAAGGAGATCTAGCTCTAATAGCCCTATTGAAGATATCACCATGTCAACTACCAGATCTAAGTCACAAAAGGTTGATCTTACAGTGAAAGGATCATCTTCATTGGTAGCTGAAGGCATGGGACATAATGCCACATAATTGACTTGTGGCAAGGGCGATACCGTCTACATATAAGAACCATTTAGGGAGGTCATTGGGTTGGTAATCAAGTTGGGACCAATGCATGAAAGTTGATCAATAGCCACAATTCTTCCATCGTGAGGGAAATATATCACACAAAAAAAAGTGGACACGCTAACTTTCATTGCATAGACATAATCTTGCCCAAGGAGTAAATCGAAATCCAAGGGGTCCTAGACTACAATAACATCAATGAAGACATTTTTCCCTCCGAAAGTTACAGGAAACTGAAGAAGGAATCATAAAGGGTGACTAGTTCTTCTATTAAAAGCTAACAGTTTTTGCGTAACTGGTACAAGCTAAGTATAATCGAAAGCTTGCTAAGAAATAGAGGATAAAATACTAACAGACACACCTTCATATATCAGTGTCTGAGGAACGACCCGACCACAAACCTGTACTGTAATATTGAAAGGAATGTGAGAGGGAAGACGAGGTCCAGTTAACACACCCCAATCATAATGTATGGCCTCATTACATGGAGGGGGTTTCGTTGGAGAAGGAGGAATTCCCCCCAGCACGGTATATTTTGTATCAGCAAGAAAAACATGGGAAGTATCGGGTTTACCCTTTATAGGGAGAGTAGGATCGACTGATGATGGGATCATATCAACCAATTGGGTTTTATTATCCAAGGGGAGAATGGGGTTGATGGATGATGTAACTAGAGTGACCACTTTTCCACTCTTCAGAGGAGGAGTGGGATCGACTGATGATGAAACTAGATCGACCACTTTGGCACTCTTCAGAGGAGGAGTGGGATCAATTGATGGAACTAGATCAACACCTTTGGGTTCACTCTTTATATGAAGAGTGGGGCTGACTGATGGAGGAATTGGATCAGCTAATTTGGGTAGTGGTTCAACTAAGGATGAAACCAGATTGACCACATGATCAACCAGACTGATCGGGGATAGAACCAAATTGACCAGTCCATCAACTAATGATGGGTTGGGATAAATCTTATGATAACCGATTGGAAGTTGATTCTTTTCCAAAATAGAAGAAGCCTCATCCATATGAGGACAAAGGTGAGAGTAATGATCACCTTCTCATAACATGCAAGGAAACTTGACAATTGTCTTCTTCTTACCAACCTTAACGTCACTAGTTGACGAGGTGCCACCAACATGTCTAGCAGGGGCCGATGACATGGAAGACCACATTTTTAAGACCTTGGAAAGACCAGGGAAATCCCTCAGAAAGTGGTCACCCTTACAAACACTGCAAGGGAATTTGGGTTTCAGATTATTCATTGTAGTCATATCAACCTCATCAACACTCCCAGTACGATTAAAAGTAGCTGGTTGCATGGATCCAACATCTGATGTAGTTGGAGGTTTGGTCCCTTTCTGGTTCTTCTTCTTCTTCTCTTTCTGTTTCTTCTTCTTATTATCAACCTAGCTACTCGCTTTTGAGATTTCACTAGGAGAAGAAGGAGAAAGGGAAGGAGACCTAATGGGTGAAGAAGGAGAAAGGGAAGGAGACCGGATGGGTGAAGAAGGAGAAAGGGAAGGAGACCTGATGGGTGAAGAAGGAGAAAGGTCGACATGATGTTGATGTGTGGGTGGGGTGCTTACATCTGCAGCACTTGCTGCATTCAAGATTACTGGAGTGGAAAACAACCATACCAGTAACCCAATTGTGAGACATGTAAGGCTCAAAGTAGCGATGTAAGGGGGACCAATGTTTCCGTAAGAAGGAAAAAAAAAATGTTCCCCCAGAGCAGGGGTTTCTCCATTGGTAGTTCTAGGAATTGACGCCATTAAACAAAGATCCAATCTAGAGTCTACTAGGGAAAATAAACAACACATGATAAAAATCTAGGAAGTAATCAAACAAACAAAACCTTCTCACAATGAATGCACTAGTTGGTGATGAAATCCAACGTCATGGAAACAATGTAAGAAGGGGATGATATAGAGTGGGTGGAAAAGTTACGTTGATGACATGGTTAACAGACTTACACCCTGGTGAAATCTCCCACACATAATCATGGTTATACCCTCCAAGGAGCCTGAGTGAGTTTGGACAACATCAATTCTAGGTACCGTGAAGACTTGCCCCTCCACAATCACATCATGTAAATACCCTAAAGAGATAGGATACTAAGGTTACCAACTACAAAAATGATGCCTAGGGAAACAATTGACAGTCCGATCCACGCGCAAAGGCAGGGTATCTAGCCCAAAATCAACTCAAGAGGATCCCACACAAAATCGTGGGTATACCCTCAAGTGATCTCCAATAATATGCGCAATCTCTACACTAAGACCAACAAAGTAGGGTGAGTAACTCTGTCAGCCTTAATGTGACCTCGTGATTGACCCTTGTGTTAGAAGGCATTCCCAAGACAAAATGTAGTAAATGGATTTCACCACTCCCTAACTCAAGATTCTATGTTTGTGTAAAGCTTTGGAAATTTATCTTTCACACCTATTCCAAATCCCTACACCCTAAGCTAATGTAGGTTTGTTACCAGAAAATATAAAAATGTCTAATAAATTTTAGTTTAGCGCTTGATTTTTTAAGGCCGTTGTTTACTCAAGAGGAAAATGGCATGGACTAAATGATGTTTTGACCGACTCTAAACAATGCAAAAAAATGAGAATGAAAATATTTCACTTTGATGAAAGCTATATTACGAGAAGGAGAAAATGTTTATCATTCCCAAATGCACAATGTCCCAAAAAGCCAAAAACATGCAATTCCGCTACTTCAAATGCAATATAGTTTCACTACCCAAAATAAAGAATGCAACTATATTATTTGTTTGATTCTAATGTATAAATAAAGTAAATAAAAACCATTCAATTCTCCACAACTTTCAATAAGAAGAAAGAGTCATATGCAGATGCAAAAGACACGAAGCAAAAAAGGTTTCAAACAAAGCATGCACTCAAAGCAATGAGAACCGAAAGAAAAAAAGTAGAAACTTGTTCTAACAAGAACTCAATCAAGAATTCAACAACTGACAAACATTCGATGAGTACAAGAAGTACAAAAAAATTCAAAGAAAAATCCAAGAAAAGACAGGGAGAAAGAGAAAATACTCAAATTGTCCCGACAAAACAAGCATCTAGAAAGGGAAATTTCACATTTCTAAAAAAATTTCAAGCTCCAATAAATAAAATAGGGAGTAATAAGCATGGAATCTCAACCTAAATAACTTCACAAACCAACATACAGAGTCTGGGTAAATACTTCCACAAAACAGGTTGAAAAAATCTGAGTAGAAGAGGGCAAAACGCCTACAAGAAGGAGACCAGCGCTCCCTATCTCAAGGGTAAAGAGAATTTCATATCTCAGTAAAGCATTGTAGGGGAGCTCTAGCACTATGATATGGCCTACAGGGGGGCGTTGATCTTCCCAGAACCTAAAAAACGGAGCTAAAAACTGCACAAAAACTCACCCATAAAGCACAGAAATTGGTGAAATTGCTAGTGAAGATGGGAGAAAGGTAATGGATCATAAACAAACAATAAAAATGATTTAAAAGGTGGGAAAAGGGTAGGGATGATACAAGGAAATGAAAAATGATGCCGATCCCCAGTGGAGTCGCCAATTTTTGTTGTATGAAAATTCCCCTACGGACAGGTGAATTCCCTCTTGGATATTAGACCCCTATGACCAAGACAGAAAAATGATAACTTTGAACACTGACTTTCCTTTAAACATAGCTAAAATAATAAATAGATAAGAGTAATAAAGTATTATTACCTTTTTATGAATTTTTTCCTCGCTCAGTCCAAGTTGATCTATATCCAAGTGCTTCAATGAGTCCCGCAATCCAATACACAACAAAAACAAAGCATTCTTCCTATTCTACCATGATTAGTTTAAATCTAGATTTATCCAAAGAGACAAGTCCATGCAAATGTACACAAACTTGAAGGAAACATTTCAATCACATGTATTAATGGGAACTCAAAAGAGATACTTACAAACCATTGATGAAGTCACAACAACCTCTCCAAGTCATCCTCGTCCATCCCTTGCACAAAGCTTGCAAGACCATAAGTTTGATATCTCCAATTTGCTTCCTTCCTTATGTGATCATAAGTTTTGTATATCTAAACTCTTCCATTCCTCCCTCCTTCATGGAAAACCCTAATTATATAGGATTTATAGGTTTAACCACCATGGAGAGGATCTCTCATCAGATCCACTAAAAAAGGGATCTCTAAGATATTTAGGGAGAAAATATCTCTCAAGGATTTTAAGGAGGAAATATTTCAACCATCCATGAGATCCTCCACCTTCTCTAAAAAATAGGAAACCAAATGTGAGGTGGATTCCCACACTTAATTACTTTCTTTTTCATGAATATTAATAATAACTCACGTGCACTTAGTATTTTGGCCTTCATGTAATATATCTCTCCTCCACATTGACTAGGGATTGTGACATAGGTTATTCCATGGTGTCAAGTTGCATGAGACACTTATATGAAACTTTGTGACACTTAGGGCAAGGTACCTAGGTGTGAAAATTTCATGTGTAACAATGGTTCCACTGGGGCCCCACATATTTTACATTACTTTGTCCCATACCATCTCATAATGATAGAAATATCTTATCAAACCAAGAGAACATGGGTCACCTCTCTTCTCATTAGCAGTAGCAAAAAACTCTAACCTATGTTTCATATCCACATAGTGAATTACACCATTTCTAATGGTCCCCATGCTAGAAAAGAGGAAGAATCCCTACAATATGTATTCCTATGGCTTGGAGAGCCAAAAGGTCATTATCCACATGATTTTTTTTTTGGCCACGTCAAATATGTAGGTCTCACCCATCCTAACATACATGTGGTTTATTTTGAGGAAGACGGGCTCAAAGAAGAAGTTCTTTTCTTTGAAGAAGTTTTACAAAAACTACTAAATGATTCTACCAAACAATAAATAGACTTTGAATAAGAGGTAATGAAGAGGTTTACACTAGACTAGTTTCAAGGACTGTTTCATGAAGAGCATGACAAATTGAACACCAAAGAACAAGAAAAAATCAAGAAGGCAGAAAAGTTAGAGAAAAAAAGATTGCAAGTTGAGGAAGAGTACCATAAAAAGCTAGCTGAGGAGGAAAGAATAAAAAGGGAAAATTGTATTAAAGAAGAGAAGGCTTCCCTCCAAAATAAGAAAGTTGAATAATATTATAAGATACTAGATGTGAGGAAGAAGCTAGAAGGATAGTTGATGAGGCATAGGTCAAACGATTAGCTGAAGAGGTTGAAGCTAAAAGAAAAGAAGAAGAGTAATTGAAACAACAAAAATAACAAGAATCCAACAAGGCCCCAAGAAATCCATCAATGCCCAATATGGGAATTGTGAACATTCCACCCTAGGAATACACTCCCCTCAATATCATCCCAGGTGATTCTACCTTCTCTTCGCAAGTTCTGAATTTTGAAGGCATTGTAGTGGCCATTGGAGATTATTATTATGATCGTAGAATAAAAATCATTGAGAAGAGATCAAACAAGAGAAAAATGGGAGAATCCACCAAGTCCATATCATCTACAGGAAGCAACTTAATGAGAGCTGTGACCTCAAAACGAGAACTTTGGCCCAAAAAACCCATATTTTTGCATAAAAAACATCAAAATAAACCCCCAAATCAAAAAGTGGTGCTACCAGTAGCACCATTTTTTTAAACGAGGTCAAAATTACAACATTTTTCAAACATTGCCTTCAAAACTTAGACAGTAGCTCAGAAAAACCTTAAAATTATCACCTAAAAACAAAAAAGATGTTTTTGATTTTTTTTTTCTTTTCAAAACATTAAATTTTGAGATCATTTGAAATCGTATTTTTATCACTTGGTACCATTAAAACCAAAACCTAAAAATCAACCATCAAATTGAAAAGTACTACTACCGATAGCACCCATTCTAAAATTGGGGTATTAAAATGACACATTTTTATAATGTGGTAAAAGAACTCATTATTACTGTAAACAAAATCATAAAAACAACCCTTAAATGTTTACTTTTTAAGTGTTATCATCATGCAAAGGACAAGGTAATACATAATGCCATGAAAATATCATAATATACTTTAAAAACTCAATGTCAACTTTTAATATTTTTTTCCTTTTAACAATAAAAAAGCAAATACAAGTTACATTGAATGAAACATAAATAGTTTCTTAAAAGTATTGTTATATTGACCATATTCAAAACATATGAGCTAAGAAATTTTATTATATTATGCATAATAAAAAAACATTATGGATAATGTTTTTTGTTATGAATCTTTTGTTATGTAAGATATAACAAAAAGATTCATAACTTCATGTAAGATCATATGTAAGTTCAATGGTCTTTTTTAGTTACCATACAAACATCATATGGATCAAAAATTCTTAAAATGTTCCATACACTTATTCAGATTGACTCATGGTTTCTGAAATACCATCAG
>SNQJ01S0043082.1:17098-46353 GCA_010110895.2 Picea sitchensis | reverse complement strand
TATATATATATATATAAAATAAAAAAAATTAGTATAGATAAGTGCGAAGGTGATGGAGACGACGCAAATAAAGGAAAGAATGGAAAGCTCTGAAAAGTGGTTAGACAAGATTCAAAAAAGGGTTACGGGAATACTCAGGACATGCGAGTATTGCACGGTCAAATTTTATGTATTGGAATTTTTGAGTGCAAACTGTGTAAAATGGAAGAGATGATGATGGGGCAGTTCATCGACCGGTTTGTATATTTTCGGAATTTTGGCAAAGTCGGAATTTTTGAGTGCAAAATGTGTAAAACGGAAGAGATGATGATGGGGCATTTCAGCGGTCGGTTTGTATATTTGCGGAATTTTGACAAAGTGGCTAAGTATGGAATAGGGAAATTTCTAATTGCATGCCTAGAAATAAGATCTTATATATAATTGGCAATTGCTAATTGCAAAGGGGCGTGGGCACAGGAAACAACGACTAGGAACTAAATATTTCTTCAACCCGCCAAATAAATTCGAAGAAATGGCGAAGTATGGAAAGCAGACAGACATGCTTCAAAATGGGGTGACAATAGTTCCACAAAAGATGCGAGGACCCGACGGTTAAATTGTATTTCTCGAAAGTTTTCAGTGCAAAATGTATACCACGGAAGAGGGCATGATAGGTGGACCATAATACGGAAGAGGGTATGATCTGAGTCTAGTTTCAAATTTGTATATCGCGGAAGTGACGGTACTGTTCATAGGCCAGGGAACAACAAAAGTCCAATCTAGAGCCCGACTACCAGGAATTCACGGTCGAAGAAGATTTTGGGTATGGAATGGGGAAGCGGTCGGTCGGTGTTGCGATAAAAGAGAATGAGTGCAAGTGTGAACCTGCAACACCTCCCATGGCGCAACCATACATTTTTGAAAAAACGAATAAGTGAAAAAAAAGATAAAGTTCAGGGAAAAGAGAAACATAAAAGAATTGCGAAGTTGGCGGGAACAGAAAACAACGACCAAGAATACGATCTGCGAGTTTACTTGGTTCTTTCTTATATGCTTCGTCTGTCAATTTCTATATCGCAAAACTACGAGGCATTTTATTAGCAAGCTAGCCCGCAATTCTGGCTGTCAATTTGTATAGTGCGGAACTGTGGGTGTTGTTTGCAGGACACAAAAATATAGAGGAAATGCCTTGCCCTTTAATATAGCTTCTGTGGGGAAAATGTGGTATGGCTCATTTTAGCACTTTCCCATCCGTAAACAAAGGCAATCTTGAGCCCGCCAGCCCTGGAGCCCGTCTGTCAATTTGTATATCATGGAGCTCCGAATGTTGTTTGGAGGTCACGGAAAAGTAGAAGTGTAATGTTGACCCAATCAACACACAAGTCCGCCTGTCAATTTGTATATCGTGGAACTTTGGGTGCTAGTTGTAGGACACAGAACAATAGAGGGTCAATTTAAAGAAAGGGGTAGTGCTCGTTGGAAATGCATCAATCCGCCAAGCCGCGCAGCAAGACAATTTTGGAAAAAAAACAACGATTAAGTAACCAGGAAGAGAAACTATAGGGAATAAAAGAGTGGGAAAATAGAAAGGCAGAAGGCAATTTTCGTAAGCGCTAATTGGTTTCAAAGAAGCCCCATTGTTTCAAAACCATCATTTTCTACTAATTCTCAACAAATGCATTGTTGAAGATTAGATTTTATTGCAACCTGTGTGTGTAAGTATGTTCTTGATACATTCTTCCATGACTGTAACATATTAAGTTAACTACTAAACTTCATTTTCTACTAATTTCCAGCAAACACTTTGTTGAAGATTAGATTTTGTTGGAACGTGTGGGTGTAACTGTGTTCTTGATACATTCTTCCATGACTTCAACATATTAAATCAAGTATTAAACTTCTTGCATTATGGGTTGTTAGCATTAAAACTTAATAATTGTGTGTCTAGAAACAAAAATAATGATTTTGCTGCAAGATTGTACATTGGTATTGCTATGTTCTATCTGCATTACGAATAGAATTGAACATTGGTTTGAAACTGTGTAATCCATTTTTTGTTTGCATAAAAGGCTGGTGGATTGACACAGTACATTCTTATATAATTGTTAGATGTTCCATCTTAGAAAAAATAAGCTAAGTAAACACAATATCCAAGAAGTACGAGAGCATCAAACCATGCCAATGAGAATAGGCATTAAATCCAGAAAAGAATCAACAATGAAGAGTCCAAGGCAATTATTTTTTAATAGAAAATCCATTTAAGAAAATAAGAAAAACATCGAGTATTGTGCATCTATCCTTAGAAATTCGACCCAGTTCTTCGGGCCAAAACATTGAACGTATCTGCCATAAACACAAGCACGGGATCCACAGTATGCAAGATCCTCGCAGTTTTCTCCTCGATGAATCATCTTGTTCCGAAATTGATAGTTTTCAGAAGCTTCCCGTGAGGAAGAAGACAAAAAACGTTGTAGGGAAAATGGAATAGCCCTTAGCTGAAACCGCCTCTTCATAGTTGAAAAAAATTCAGGAGCACAGGTTGCACGTGTAATTTCAGAGGTCCAAATTAGTCCATTCTGGGTGGAAGGAGATGACTAGTACAAAAATGCCTTGCAACAGTGAGAGTTTTGGACATGATTCCCGAAGATGTTAATTATATATCTAGAGAACATGACACTAGTCCCGCAAGTTAATTATTTTGAAATATATCTGGGAGCATCAACAGATCATTACTTTACAGTGAAACTCTTCCCCCTAGAATGGACTAATTTGGAACTCTGGAATTCCTATTTTCGCACTGCAAAGTGGCTATTGCGTTTACCATCAGTTTCTTTTCTGAAACTCCTTTTGGTGTTGTCAAGACCGCCATCATCGAGCCTGGAAGTTCCGTTCGTTATGGTTGATTTCAATTTGGGCAAAAGAGTGGGAAGAGTCTCTGCATTTCCATCATCCATTGTCGTATCATCGCCCATAAGATTATCTTCTTTCAGCTTGGAATTCATGACATCAACCTCTGCGCCAGCCATGAATGCAACTGGGAAGGTTCTCTGAGCAAGTAGGGTTTCATTGGAATTCTTTGGCTTGAAATATATCTCTTGGTGTACCAAGGGACCATCTCCTTTTTTGCTCCTAGGCAGAGGGAGATGAGTAGTAAGAATATGCCCTGGCATAGTGGAACCTCTGGCCATTATGCCCCAATGTGTTTACTGTATCTAGACAGAACTGTCGCCACAAATTAACAAGAATTTCTGTTTACTCGAGACGGTGTTTGAAATGAAAATCAGGGAGGGATAATATAACCCTCCACAAATTATGGTTTAATGCGTATCAATGGAATATCTCCTCGAGCCTTTCGTTGATCAATGACAATATCCAAGGTTCGTCCGAAATGATTTGTCACCATCGCAGCTCACTAATTGCATAATTAGAAAAAGTGTGAAGGTGGTGGTGACGACGAAGAGAGATTAAGAATTATAAATTTCTTAAAAGCTCCAACCCATCGACGCACAAAAAATAGATTGCATCGTGTTTGAAATGAATACTTGGAAAGGATAACATACTTGTGCGTAAATCTTTGTTTAATTCGTAGTAATGACAAATCTTCTCTGGACTTTCGGACATTAATGACACTCTTAATGGTTCCTGCAGGATGAACTACTAGCATTAAATCTTAATTATTGTATATCTGGAAACAAGTACGAAGGCAACGATGATGGAGAATTGCGGCAAGGCATCGACCAACCCGCGAAATCAATTCCAAGAAATACCTAAGTATGGAAAGCGGTTGGGCGGGTTACAAAAGAAGAAGGGCAGAAAATATACCTAGGAGACGTGAAGGGTCAATGGTCATATTACATCTTACTGATAGATATCAGCCGTCAATTTGTATGTCGTGGAATTTCGGCTACTATTTGTGAGTAGGGGAACAACAGAAGAGCAATGACGAGAGGGAAATTTGTATATTGTTGAACCTGGGTTCTATATATAAAAGCATGAGACATTTGGAAGAAGGACCTAAGTAAACAGAAAGCAAAAGCATATGAGATGAAAGGGGGTTTGTTTGGAAATTTGTAAATCGCGGAAGTCCGGGTGCTAGTTGCAGGGGGTGGAACAATGGAAACACAATGTTAAACCTACCCATGCAGGAACCCGCATTTCAAAAAGGAAAAGTAGAGAGAAAAGATAAACTAGAAATGTTTGGAAAAATGAGTAATACACACTAAATATGTATTATAAAGTATGAACATGAGATGTTTTAGAGCATGTACGGATTTCACATTCCATACTTAGGCACTTTTTGGATCGCGGGTTCTCGGACTAGCGGGCTCTAAATTGGGCATCCATTGTTCTGTGGTCTACAAATAGCATTCATAATTCCGCGATATACAAATTGACCAACGGACCTACGGGCTACTCAGGCATTACACTGTTCCCACATTCCATACTTAAGCCAATCTTTGGATCACGGGTACTCGGGCTGGCGGGATCAAAACTAGGCCTCTATTGTTTCGTTAGCTACAAATAGCACCAAAGAGTTCCGCAATATACAAATTGATAGGCGGACTTGCGGGCTAGCTCGCTCAACATTGCATTTCTATTGTTCCGTGTCATTCAAAAAACACTCAGACTTCGGCCATATACAAATTCACATATGGACTCTAGGGTTGGTGGGCCCAACCTTGTGATTATTTATGGATGGTGATCCCTATGAACTATGTAACACTACCAAAAAACATTATGTTCAAAACTAAAGTATTAATATTAAATATTGATATTGTACAATTTAGTTATATAAAATTATAAAAGGATGTGAAATATCTTATTTCAAAGAAAAACCCACGTATTCAGAAACTTGTGTTCCAATTTTTTTTTTATAATATGAAACGGGCAAGAGGTCGGTCGAGCTGCTGATATAAAAATGGGTGGAAATATGAACACGTGTATCCGTCAAGTTCCACACCTACAAAATTTCGCAAGAAACAAGTTATGCATACCAAGTATGTACTTTTATAAAGTATGGGCATGAGATTTTATAGAGCATGTACGCAACCCTCATTCCATACTTGGTCACTTTTTGGATCACGGGTTCTCGAGATGACAGGCTCAAAATTCGGCCTGTGTTGTTCTGTGCCCTGCAAGTAGCACTCATAGTTCCGCGATATACAAATTGACAAGCGGATTTGCGGAATTTTTCAATTTTAAGGGCCTCGTGTTGCTGTAGTATCATAATTGGACTTGGGCCAGTTTATATTCGTTTCTTACAATATCAAACGGAGAAGCGGTCGATCGGGCTGGTCATCTAAAGGTAATTGAAACCTAAATTCGTGAATCCACCAACTTCCGCATGTAGAAGTTTTCCGAAAAACGAGTAATACATATTAAGTATGAACTCTTATAAGGTATGGACATGAGGTTTTTATAGAGCTTGTACAGATCCTTCATTTCATACTCGGCCACTTTTTCGATTGCAAGTTCTCGGTCTGGAGGGCTCAAATTTGGGCCTCTATTTCTCTGTATCCTACAAATATCACCCAGAGTCCCACGATATACAAATTGATATCCGAAGCTACGGACTGGGTCCTTCAACATTGCAGTTCTATTGTTTCATGTCTTCTAAACAACATTCAGAGGAAACGAGTAATACATAGTAAAGATCTACTTCTAAAAACTATGGACATGATATTTTATAGAGCATGTACGGATCCCTAATTCCATACTTAGCCACTATTTGGATGGCGGATTCTCGGGCTGGCGGGTTCAAAATTGGGCCTCTGTTGTTTCGTGCCCTACAAATAGCATCCACATTTCCGCGATATACAAATTCATAAGAGGACTTACTAGCTATTTGAATTTTAAGGTCCTCATGTTCATGTCATAGCACAATTGGACTTGTGCTAGTTTATATTCATTTATTACAATATCAAACGGAGAAGTGGTCGGTCATGCTGGTGATATAAAAGTAAGTGAAATATGAAGTCGTGAATTTGCCAACTTCCGCACCTAGAAGTTTTCTGAAAGACGAGTAATACATACTAAGTATGTACTCTTATAAACTATGTACATGAAATTTTTATAGAGCATGTATGGATCTGCCATTCCATACTTAGACACTTTTTGGATCGCGGCTTCTGGGGCTAGCAGGCTGAAAATTGGGCCTTTATTGTTTCACGCTCTACAAAAAGCACCCACAATTCCGCAATATACAAATTGACAAGCGGACTTGCAAGCTGGCTGGATCAACATTACACTTCCATTGTTCCATGTCCTCCAAATAGCACTCGGAGTTCTGCGATATACAAATTGACAGATGGACTCGAGGACTGGCGGGTTCAAGTTTGCCATTTTTTATGGATGGTAATCCCTATCAACTATCTAACATATCTAAAAACATTATTTTCAATACTAAATTATTAATATTAAATATTGATATTGTAGTGGACATGAGATTTTATAGAGAATATGTGGATCCCTCATTCCATACTTAGGCACTTTTTGGATCGCGGGTTCTCGGCCTGGTGGGCTCAAAATTGAGCCTCTATTGTTTTGTGTCCTACAAATAGCACTCAGACTTCTACGATATACAAATTGATAGGAGGACTTGCGGGCTGGTTGGCTCAACATTGCACTTCTATTGTCCTGTGTCCTCTAAACAACACTTGGAGTTCCGGGACATACAAATCGATAGGACCCCACGACTAGAGGATTCAAGATTGCAATTGTTTATGGATGGTCATCCTATCTAACTTTATCTAAAAACATTATTTTCAAAGACTAAATTATTCATATTAAATATTGATATTGTACAATTGAATTATATTAAATTATTAAAGGATGTTAAATCACTTATTTTTTTTTAAATGAAGGAAAGAAAAGAAAGTTTTTTTAAAATTCTATCACTGCAAGCATAACAAGGACCAATTTGAATTTTAAGGGCCTCTTGTTCATATGATATCACAATTTCACTCCGCGCATTATATATTCGTTCATTTCAAATTATTTCAAGACATTAATTTTACCAAGTTCATGGATTAATTAAAAATGCCAAAACAATGACCAATTTGAATTTTAAGGGCCTCTTGTTGATATGATAGCACAATTGCACTTCGCATAGTATATATTCGTTGATTTCAAATTATTCCAAGACAATAATTTTACCAAGTTCATCGATCAACGTAATCTGCTAAAACAAGCCACATACTACATTTGTGTCATAGTGCCATAGAATTTTTCAGGCGGATCTGCGGGCGAGTTGGCTAAAAAATTCAATTATATTGTTCTATGTCCTCCAAACAACAGTTGGAGTTCTGTAGTATAAAAATTGAGAGACAAAGCACACAACCAAGAACCAACCAAACTTCAAATAAGCCACAAGCAAGTTCCTGAAAGGTTCCATAGAGTAGGACCCATCGACCTTTGCACCAAACAATTTGATATACAAATAAAAGACGTCACTGCATTCGTTTTCTCTTGCATCTAGTATATGTTCCCAGTAGAAAATAACTGGGGCCATGGGATATATGGGGTTTTCTGCCATACTTTCCATTTTTTGGACCAAACAATCTTATGCGCGTGCAATCCCAACTAGCGAAGTTCGACGAACATTCATCTAGATGTTGAAAAAATATTGCAGAGACACATGAGGTATTTTCGTTTCCTGCCAAAGTTTGATATATATATTTTTTTCCCCTTCTTCATCCGATATGAAAAATTGCATTGTCCTCATTTAAGGTGAATTTGTTGTGTATCCGAAGCTCCCGCAGCATGTAGACACTGCTTTCCTTTTTCTATATATATGTTTCATACGACAACTCTGCCAACTTAGGAAGCACATTTTGTAACTGAGGCTACCTAACCGTACAATGCATGGTTATGTTGCCCACGGTTCAGATGAAACCATTGACGCAATGTCCATATATATATGGACATTTTTCACCGCATCGCAGACAATCAATCATATCATCACTTATCAAAGAGGAGGCATAAGCAGGAGAGTTACATTTTGCACATACAGGTTCAAAGGGGACCGAGTACACATTGGCTGCAACTAAAACACCTTCAACCTGGGAATGTGAGCAGAGGAATTAATACATTGAACAATATAATACACAACTGCACCCCCCTCTCCCCTTAAAAAAATAAAATAAAATTAAACAGGCCGCAGAAATTTGTTGAAGGCTATTTCTATAAGCAAAGTGAGGATGATTTTGTGGATGTATACGCACAATAGTTGTAGAACTAGATAGTTTCTTCAGATCCTCTACTATATCTGCTCGCAACTCTATTACAAATGTTGCATGGGTTGTCCAAAAGATCCTTTCTCTAACATCCCTTTTCTTTGTTATATTTTTTAACAACATAAGTGGAATCTGCCCTTTATGCAATTGTTGTTCGATTGACAAAAACAAATTTGAATACGTATCGAACAGTTGTAGCTGCAACACGGAACAATGTAATATTTGTGTAACTTACCTGAGATACATGCACATGCGAAAGTAAAGGACAAAACTAAATATGAAAAGCGGTACCATTTCCTTGTCATTGTCCAAATATCCATCCTTTATATGGAGAATGTGTTGCAAGCCAAGTTTTCTCGCCAATGTGACAGTTGCGTCAATCATTTTGATTCAGTAAATATCTATTCTCTGTGCAAGCTAGCTAATAGTCGAGTCTGGGATGAAACGATATTCTGAACAAACAACGGAAATTTGTTCCACAATGCTTGTTTCATTGAGAAAAATAATTCGATAGCAATCACCACGGTCATATATTGTTTTGGGCAATATATTAAAATTTGTAATGGATATCCCATTACCCAACAATATCTTTTCTGCATGTTTCTGGACAAGTTGTGGAGGAACAGTTAGTGTCACTATCATCATGGCCTACTTGTCTGTCATGTCAGCAGGCATAATGGATCTACTTTTGTTTGCCTTGTCCAAGTAGGTGCTATAGACGACCATTATGTCCCCGACGAACACTTGTCCAGTTCGACGGTTGTTCAATCCCTCTATTGATAGTACTTTGGATGTTACAACTCTAGACTTGGTGACATTTTTTGAACAGGAAAACTAAAGTGAATGGTAGTGTGCATATATATATATATATATATATATATATTTTTTTTTTTTTCTGTATTCTTCTTTCACTAACATAAATCTACAAGTACACGCATAGCTTTGATGAACTATGGAGCCAGAGTTTTGCAACCACACCTCTTGATCTGTGGAACATGCACCACGTTCAGCGTGTCTCTTGTACTTGTTGATACTTCTTGCGAGCTGTAAACCATGTATTGCAGATGACATCAGCATATCCACCATGCGATAGATGAATATATACCTGAGGATATTTGTTTAGTAAACATAGTAAGAGCAGAGTGTATGCATATTTACCTTTGGCCTTGTCGGTCTGCCAATGTCTGGGATGACTGACTTCTCATGCCCATGTCACTAGTCCAACATTTTTTGATGCAAGCATGTGCATATGAACATCAGGACTAAACAAGCATATGCATTGTATATTGTCCATCACAAGGACTAAATAATCGTAAAATTGTATGCATCTGATTTTTTTAACTGGATAAATGTTTGACAGTAAACAGGGCGTGAGGGCGGGCACCATGGCCAATCTATATATCATGGACCCCCAGAAGCCATGGGAGAAATATTCAACCTACTAGCTTGGCACCCGCAATCGAGAAAGTAGGTAAATATGGAACACAGTAGAAGCGCGACCACATATGTGAAACCATTAGTCTGCAAACCAACGCACCAAGGCATTTTTAGAAAGCACGCTATTAGATGAATTAGAAAACAAAATGGATAATAGAAAATGGAAAAAGTAGAAATAGGGAGGGAAGAAATGCCCATTGTTGTCAAGACATCATTTTCAAGTCTAATATTATATGCCCCCACCTGGTTTGTATATTTAATTTACCAACACACTTTGTATACCTTTTAGAAGATTGTACCACAAAACCCTCTGCTGTTGCACAAAACAATTCATCTCCATGTCCAAACAACCTGTTTTTTCCAAGGCAGCAACGTCGATTATGCAATGGACATGAAGGCAAGTTAGTATGAAGACATACATCTAAAAGAAAGAGAAACGGGTCTATTTAGATGCCAAAGTGCCCATCTCCATCTCCAGCTAATCTGTTTTTTTAAATGTACCAATGCAACGAAAATACAACGGACATGAAGCAGGTTAGTATGCAGGAAGGCATGTAATGAAGATAAGTTACCATGTAGAAAGGCACGCAACATGTACATATAATAAACTAGGTGAACACATATACAGACCATAAATGAAATACAAAATAATGCAATATGAAATAACAATACAAGCATGCACCTTTCTATACCCTCTTCAACCGATGCAGTCAAGACTCCCTCGTTTTCTCTAGCTATTCTATTTGTTTGAATGTGGGAACACACAAAATATAATGAACATGAATGGAACCTGGTATGCACCGGAGAACAAGCAATATGTACATACAGTAAAAAAGACTCAACGAACAGTCTAGAAGATAGGTAGAAACATGAACCTTTTCACTTCTCCATCCATGGTTGTAAACGTGTAATTTTTTTTCCCCTACCCAAAAGATATTACAAGCCACAGAATATCACGCAATTGCATGGCCTTAGCTAAACGATTTCTAGTTTTCCGTGGCAAATTATTCAGATATGCTTCCACCGATGAAAATACATTTTCTTTATCCTCTACACAGACTGTTGTTCCCACGATACAAGTTTTTGGTTTTCCGTGGCAAACTACCCAGACATGCTTCTAGACATCCAAATATAATCTTGCAGAATCTTTGTTGTACATATCATACCTCAAGAACAACACAAATTGTATCATGCACACAACACTCTGTGTAGAGGAGAAAGAACATGTAATGTCAGATCGACACATCTGACCATACATGGTCTATAAATGTATCTTGCATATGCTTTATTCTAACAAAAAAACAACGGATATTGCAATTTCACATGTAATCCTCGAACAATTTTGCATGTAACTATTTTTTTTCATGCAAGCACTGAAGCACCAGAAAATCTCACAGAATAACAGATATCGACCTCGGAAAAAGGAAAAATAACATAACTGCATGTCGACTCCTAGGTGCAGGGGCTGAACACCGTAAAGCGCCCCAAAAAACAATAATAATCCAAAAAAAAAGAAAAAAAAAAGCTCCAACCACCACCGCTGGACCCCAACCCTGCAAGGCCGAATCAAACAAAAGAAAACAACAAGCACCGGACAATGATAAAGCACGAACAGGTTGAACTGCACCCCCATGGCCCCAAAGAGTAAACCCGAGCCAAACAAATAGAACCAACAACCCACGAACCAATGAACCAATAAGAATCACCGAGACAGTAAACAACATATGTATCTCCAACGATTACGAAACTGCAGCCCAAGCACAAAAGGAACCAAAAACATATAAGGACCATGCAACTACAAATAAGCAAACATTCTTACTTGCAAACTGCAAACATTGAACAACAAACACAGAATAGAAAATGAAACCATGGCATCGAAACTTACTCTGAAACGCTGAAATGTAGAAGCGCAGGTCGACTCCCAAACTAAACAACAATAAGAAGTAACCGAGAAACTAGCAAAGAAGAATCACTCACCGAACCAGTAAACAATGTATGTAGCTTCAACGATAACGAAATTGCATTGCAAAGGTAGAAGAAGGATGAAACATACAATGGTTTTTGAATTGGCGATGGACAAACAAGATTGTGCAAATTCATTGTAACTGTATGGAAAATTTCGAGGAAAAATGTACTCCGAGAAGCGTATTTACATAAACATTTAAGGATGTCAGGTTGTCTAAGGACCTCGTGGAATGCAAACATTTAAGTTGTCAGGCCTATTGGAGGACGTCGCCTCATGTAAAAATTTAAGCTGTCCGGCCTACTGAGGCATCTCGAAAAAAGTGTCAATACATTTCAACAAAAATACATCTGCCAAGGACGTTATAAACTTTGGAATTCGCAATCACTATAAAGCTTGGATATCAAAACATTTCAATATGCTTAGTACATATCAAAACTTAGGAATATATTTAGCTAGCAAAAAATGCTAATAAAAACATTCAAACTATTGCTAGCATTAATCCACCTTCAAGCAATATATAGGAAAAATATATGATTCAAAAATACTGTATAGGAGAAAAAGTTTGGATATGTTGCCATATAAAACATTGGGAATAGCAAAGCCGACAATAACACCTCCAATCTCTTATCCAATCAGATCAGTACATATATGGTACTTTTTATTATATAAAAATATATGCTTTTAATTCCCTATCTCCAACAATAGGTATTATGCAAATATTTATGGTCAAAGGACAAACTAATATGTAGTCAACGACTTATTGATCGCTATATTCCCTCTATGCCTACAACAGGGACTAATAAATAACATCTTCAAAAATTTTGAAGGGATTTTGAAGTGATAAGTTTCCAGCCAAATCAACTATTTATTCGGACACAAATCTTTATTTAGACAAAGATCTGACAAAAAATCGAATGTGATCCGACAAAACCTTTCCATTTAAGGAGTGCCTTCCAATCCAACACTTCTCCCCTATCACATTTTACTATACTTGCAAATTGCAATGTCACCGTCGATTGCTTCTAGATACGCACATATATTGGTGGAAACCACACTACAACATCATCATGACGAAGACATTTCGTTAATGATGATAAATAAAATAAGTTGCATTAAGAGCACGCACCCCTTCAAAAGTATGCATCCCTAAAAATCTTATCATCTATGTGAAACTTTGCAAAAATGAAATTTATGTCAAATACCTTGTAATTCTATAGTGTAAAAAGGAGTAAATGCAAAGCTATAACACTTAATAAATGTGGAGCATTAATATGGAATAACTATTGAGTAGTGGTATGGAATAAATGCAGATGTAATGAATGTTAAGCAATAAGAGTCGATGAAGTAATTGTTGATGGTTTCCAACATGTAGAATTGGAAAATCATAAATGGTTTATGGTTTCTATTATGCCTATTTATTGAGTGCTAAGGTTGGAGAAAACAAGTGTGTGAGATTTAACATAATGTTATGTTTCCGAAATTCCTCCATAATATTTATGCTACTACTAAACACTCTTGTGGAGAGCACAAAGTCTCTACAATGTATTGTAACCCTTTAGGTATTGAACAATACATTGAGTGTGCTTTAGAGTGTGGGGTTTTTCTCTTGGAAGAGTTTTCCCAAGGAAATCTTAGTATGTTGATATTTTGTTTTTTACAACAACTGTGTTTATCTAATTTTTGCACATTTTTCTCTCATTGATTAGTGTAGAAAGTGTATTTTTCATCTATGCTTCCTTTCATTTCGTATTAGAGTCTGATCACCTCAATTCCAAGGTGGTAGGGATAAGGTTTTTTGATCTAATCTTGGTTTGAGTGGGAGTTTGCGTAGAAGGAAATCTTGTCGCAAGGAAATGGAGAGCAAGTCTAGATTAGAAAGGGAGAAGTTTAATGGCGCTAACTTTGAGCCGTGGAATCTCAAGATGGAGGATCTTCTCATAGATCGAGATCTATGGTTTGCAGTATCTCAAACTAATCCCATTGGTATGAAATATGAAGAGTGGTTGGTGTGGGAGAGAAAGGTGAAAGAATTATCATGCTCTATTTGGCTCATTCTGTATTATTGAACATTTCTTAAGAAAATATCATAACAACTCTCTGGGAGAAGTTGGGGGATTTGTATCAGGATAAATTCTTGTTTAATAAAAAATTTATGAGGAAAAAGTTGTTTTCCTTGAGAATGGATGACAATGACTATGTTGTTGAGCACTTGATTACATTTGATACTATTGTGACCTAGTTAATCTCAGTTGGAGTGAAGACGGATAATGATGATCACCATATCACCCTTTTTTGTTCTTTACCATATCCATGGAACAACCTAGTAATGGTCATTGGATGCACTATAAAGACATTGGTGCTTGATGAGGTCATTGTAGCTTTACTCTTAGAGGAGGTGAGGTGAAAATCTTATGAATCCACCAATGAGGTCTTAGTTGTTCATGGAAGATCAAAGAAAAAAGGAAAGAAGAGATAAAAGGGTAGATCCAAATATTGTAGGTGACCTATGTCTCTTGTAAATTTCAAGGAACAATATTGGAACTGTGGCAAAGTTAGGCATTTTAAACCATGCTACAAGGAAAAGAAAAATAAGAGTAAGAAGGAAAAGAATGATTCTGTTGATAAGTCTAAAAACATTCTGAAGAGGATGGTGGAGATGTCTTTGTTGTATATTTGGTGACCCTTGCAAGCGAGAGTGCATGGTTGATAGACTCTAGATTTTTCTTCCATATGACATTCCATCAGAACTAGTTTTCAATGTATGAGAAATATGATGGTGGGATGATATACCTTGATGATGACTCTTCTCTCAACATAGTTGGTTGTAGTAGAGTCTTGATCAAATTTCTTGATGGTGGAGTAAAGGGGATTAGTGGAGTTTTGTACATTTCAGGAGTTCTCCAGAATGTTTTTTCTACTCCTGAGCACTCTTGTGGAGAGCATAGAGCCTCTGTAATGTATTGTAACCCTTTAGTTGTTGAATAATACATTGAGTTTTCTTTAGAGTGTGGGTTTTTTCTCCTAGAAGAGATTTCCCCAAAAAATCGTTGTCTAATGGTAGTATGTTGATGTTTTGTTTATCATAGCAATTGTGTTTATCTAATTTTTTCACATTCTCCTCTCATTGATTAGTTTAGGAAGTGTATTCTACAACTCTGATTCCTTCCATTTGGTATTAGAGTCTGATCACTTGGTTCTAAGGTGTTAGGGATAAGGTTTATGATCTAATCTGAGTTTGACTGGGAGTTTGCATAGAAGGAAATATTGTTGCAAGGAAATGGTGAACATCTCTAGGTTAGAAATGGAGAAGTTTAATGGCACTAGCATTGAGCAATGGAAGATCAAGATGGAAGATATTATTCTAGATCGAGATCTATGGGTTGCAGTATCTGGAACCAAACCCATTGGTATGAAACATGAAGAGTGCTTGGTGTTGGAGAGAAAGGAGAAAGCCTCATTAGACTCCATTTGGTTGATTCAATGTTTTTGAACATTTATGAAGAAAATATCGTAGCAACTCTCTAGGAGAAATTGGGTTATTTGTATCAGGATAAATTCCTAGTTAATATATTTTTATGAGGAAAAATTTATTTTCCTTGAGAATGGGTGATGGTGACTATGTTGTTGAACACTTGAGTGCATTTGATATTATTGTGATGTACTCCATGTTATTTGATTAGAAGGTCTCCCACATCATCTCTTGTCGATAATACCCCTATGCAGGTCTAGACGATAAATAAGCCCCAAATTCAACATCTTCATGTTTTTAGTTGTGAGCCATATGTTCACATGCCTAAGGAGAAGCAATCAAATTTGGATAACAATGTTTTGAAATGTATCTTCATCAGATAGGGTTTTGGTGTGAAAAGGGTGCAAACTTTGGGATCCCGATGCTGGAAAATTGTTGTATAGAAGGAATGTTATTTTCAAAGAAGTTAAGCCTTTTCCCACAAGGGTGCAACCGAAAGAGCATGAAAATAAGTCAGTGGTTTGGCTACCAAAAAAGACTAAAAAATTTGAACTAGAAAATTAATAAGAAGTTCATAATGGACCTAATGAGGAGGAGGGTTTAAAGAGTTGAGAAGAGGATGAAGAAACTCCATATCAAACTTTGGGGAGGCCCACTCGACAAACAAGACAACCGGAAAAGTATAATTATAGTCTATCTGATTTCAAATGTATATTTGTTTTATTTGCTAACATTGATGATCCTATCATTGTGAAAGAGGCAATGGAGATGGAAGATAACGACTCCTGGAGATTGGTTGTGGATGAGGAAATGGATGCACTTAGAAAGAATGATACATGGGATTTGGTACCATTGTCTAATGGATGGAAAACCATTAGATGTAAATGGGTATTCAAAAAGAATATCGGTTTATATGACAATGTTAAACAACACAAGGCAAGGTTGGTTCCAAAAGGATACTCTTAGGTTGAGGGGATAGTCTTTTGTGAGATATTTTCCTCAGTTGTTAAGTTAACGTCTATTAGGCTCATATTATTTGTATCAACAACATTTGATTTAAAGATAGAAAAAATGGATGTGAAAACAACTTTCCTACATGGTGAGTTGAATGAGATCTTTATGACACAGTGAGAGCACTACATTGAAAAAAGTAAAGAGTCATTGGTTTGCAAATTAAAAAAAATATTTATATGGTCTCAAACAATCTCCTAGAATGTGGTACCAAAAGTCTGATTCTTTTTGTGTTGGGATTGGGATTTCTGAGATCCAAATCATATCATTATGTGTATTACAAACATGATGGTGGCCATTTCCTTGTTATAACTCTATATCTAGATGATATGTTATTCTTTGGTAATAATAAGGATGTGATTCGTCATTTAAATTCTCAACTTTCAACACAATTTGATATGAAAGACATGGGAGCTACAAAATATATATTAGCAATGGAGATTAGAAGAGATAGAGAAAATAGAAAGATTTGGTTGAGCCATAGTAAGTATGTAAACTCTGTGTTACAACGTTTTTGCATGGAAGATTGTAAATCATTGAGTGTTCCAAGTTTTGTGGGAACTAAGACTTCAGTTGAGAAATGTCCTACAATACCTGTAGAGATGGAGGATATGGATTGTGTTTCTTATGCTAGTGTAGTTGGCAGTTTGATGTATGCTATGGTATGAACTAGACTAGACATTTCCCAAGCAATGGGAGTCTAGATTTGATTCATGGTTAACCCTAGACATTAACATTGGGTTGCAGTGAAGAGGGTCTTTTGGTATTTTCAAGATACTTATTAATATTGCATTTTCTATCACAATTTTGTTTCAGGGGACCTACACTCAATGGATACATAGGGTTATGTGGATTCTAATTTGGTAATGGATGTAGATTGAAGGAGATCTACAAGCGGATACATGTTTCGATTGTTTGGTGGAGCAATAAGTTGGATGAGGGAGTGACAAATTGTGGTCTCTTTGTGTACTATAAAGGAAGAGTATATGATAGTTATTCATGCATATGAGGAGGTCATTTGTATTATGAAATTGTGTTCAAAAGTATGTCTAAGTCAGAGAGCTATTACATTTCAATGTGATAGTAACAATGCCATTTCCTGGCTAAGAACCCATCCTTTCAAGCTAAGAAAAAACATATAGATATTCGGTACATGGTAGATAATGGAAAGGTGATATTACAAAAAGTAAACAATTTGCAAATCATTGTAGATGCATTGACAAAACTAGTGAGAATAAGTAAATTCAGGTTGTGTTGTGAGCTTATGGGCCTTATGACCTCTAGCAATTATCTCGCAATTTAATGCATTCTCCCTTATACTCTTGCAAGATATATGAAAAGTGAAAAAATGTTGGGATAGGGGTGTCATACACCTTGCAGTCTTGTAGTGAAGTAGAGAATAAATGCAAAGCTATAACAAGGAATAAATGCAAAGCAATGGTAGGGAATAAATGCAAAGCTCTAATAGGGAATAAATGTAGAGTTGTAGTAGGGAATAATTGCTCAGAAGTGGAAAGAAATAAGTTCATATCACTAGCAGACAATGAATGCTAAGTAGCAACAATTGGCCAATTAACTGTTGGTGGTTTCTATCATGTAAAATTGAAAAATCATTAATGGTTTATGGTTTTCCTTATGCATACTTATTGAGTGCTAAGGTCAGAGAAAAACAATATGTGGGTTTTAACTTAATGTTATGTTGCAGAAATTTCTCTAGAATATTTACGCTATTGTTGAACACTCTTGCGGAGAGCATAGAGACTCTATAATGTATTGTAACCATTTAGTTGCCAAATAATACATCGAGTGTACTTTAAAGTGTAAGGTTTTTCTCCTGTAAATGTTTTTTATTACTCGAACTATGTTTATTTGATTTCTACAGATTATTCTCTCATTGATGAGTGTAGGAAATGTGTTTCACACCTCTTCTTCTTTTCATAATAATAAAAATATGACAATATAGAAAGTTAGAATTCTCATTCATCTTTTTCTTAAAAAAAAATCATTAATTTTTTTTTCTGAAACTTTGCAAAAATATATTTCCATATATGAACTTGAACTTCACACTTTAATGTTTGAGACATATTTCTAGCAGTAAAAGAATAAAAGCACACATAATCTTAAACGACACGTGTTTTTCTCTTGATTGTATGTATATCCCTGAAAACACTTCACCTAAAACACTGCTAATTGGAGTCTGGATTTTCTCGAGGGAAAATAGTTTGTGCATTAGTGTGAATGTTATCATTGTGCATACTTTTACTCTTTTCTGTTCTTTTAAGCGACGAGAGCCTTTATCTTGATTGTATGTATATCGTGCACTGTTGACTGAATCCTAGAAATTTCCCTTCAGGCTGGATTTTCTCAAGGGAAAATAATTTGTACGTACTTCTACTCTTTTGTTCTTTTTCCATATCATATATGGACGTATGTAAAATAAATGGAGCATAGTTTATTGAATGCAGCAATACTAAAAATCATGAGCAAGCACTCTTTTCAAGTATTATAAATGTGATTGATAAGTTTTTCAGATATGAATTAAAAAAGGTTGTACTTTATCCTCGTAATCTTATATAATGAATTAAACTAAATGTAAGTTTGGTTGAATGTTTAAGATTTAATGTTCCAAATAAAATTATAAAGATGTTAATTATGGATATGATGGAGATTGTTGAGTTAAATGTGCCTTTGAATTGTTTAAAGATAATTATATATATATTTCTGTTATTACTAAATATCGATTGGGCTTTCTCCAATTACATAGTGAATTGAGTTTTTTTTTTCAAATAAATTCATTTTAAAACTTCATATATTTCTTTTAAATTTATTCGCAACTCCATACATGTGAATCATGCATTTGGGAGGGTGGAGCTTTTTAATCTCCCCAATATAGAACTATGTTGGGATATTATAATTTTCTGTGCAATTATATTATTCTTGGTTGTCACTTTTCTACAAATACTATGCATTCATTCTACTAAAAGATATTTCGTCAAACATATCGCATACAATATAGATACACATGGAATAAAAGAGAAGCATCGAGTATTTTAGTATGAATGAAGATTTGAACAAAACAATCTATGGCTGCTATGGAAGCTGCAATACATCAATGAAAACCACAATGCTCAAACCAAATATTTAGAAGATGTCATGGTCACCTCCATATCACCTTCAAAAAGATCCATGAACCTACTAAGCAAGTTGCTACACCTTCAAACTGATATCAAACCACAAATGAAGCTCAAATGAAGACCCTAGTTGGATCCTTCTCCTTGTCTAGCTAGGATAAATATTGCACCACCGAAACTAAACCATAATGGAATGGTTTTGCAAAAACCCCAATGAAAACCTTGGCTCCAAGAGCACTCCAAAGAGATCAATCCAAAACATAATCTGGAAAGTGAATCCTACCCATCCTTTTATAATCCTTTGATGACCCTTTCTTCCCCATCTAGATCTTTCCTCTTTGACTTAATCCAACATGACCCTTATTCCCCTTTTACTTTTCACTTAAAGATTAAGAGTCACTTTTTACTAATGTTTAAGTAACTATTAATATAAAAGTTATCCCCAAGGGTTAGCTCAAGTGGTTCTTGTCAAGAAATGAGATACACTTCCACACTAATCCTAGTAGAAGAGAATAAGAATTTAATCAAGAATGTAAATGAAAAAGCAATCACACAGTACATAGAGATTTTACCCTGGAAACCCAAACCGGGAAAACCAACATTCCTTTGAGCGTTATGCTCTCTTGTTGTCTTATTCAATCTGAATAAAAGGTTACATGTCTAACCTTGGTCCACACCTAAGACACAATCCAAGTCATACCCTCTTTCCTTTGTAATAACAACCCTGTAGCCAATCCAGATTACATCTACATGACCAACAACCTACGATTCTCTCATTAGACTTTATGGCCTTACAACATGCCTCTTTATAGGCTTTACAATAGGAAAAAATCTAAAGACTTTGCACCCAAATATGGTTACAAGTCCATGTAGATCATTGGCTACAAATCCCACAAATCCCATGATTCTTTTATAGTTGACCCCATGTTGTATGACCAGTCGACTACCAATCGACCTTCATTCGGTCTCTAGTTGGTCGTCTCACACCCACACTTCGACCTCTTGTTGGTTGACTTGTCATCGATATATTCGACTTCAAATTTACTCGGTTGACTCACCTCGACCTACGACTTGTTGTCAATCCACCTCGACCTTGACTGTTGTCAATCCACCTTGACCTTCAACCGTCAGTCGTTCAACCTCGACTAGACTTTCACTACAAAGAATATAACAACCCAACATTCTCCCACTTGTTTTCTTCTTTACTGAAATAGGGTATTCCTGAACTTTCATTCACAGACCCAGGGAAGAAATCCCCATTGACTCTCTGCACCAAGAGAACTTCACAACACTCACAAACTTGGTCAACGAGTCTGCTATGTTTTCCAGCGTGTCTACTTTCTCCAGTAGCATCTTGTTACTTTAACACATTGTCAAAGTACCTCAAACACCATATTCAAATTCATTGTCAAAGTACCTCAAACACCATATTCAAATTCATTGTCAAAGTACCTCGAATCATCTCTCCAAGTTAATGCATTGTTGTTTTTACATGTTTGCATTGCCACTAACACGTCATGAGAAAACATGATTATCTTGCCACCACCCATATATAATTTGGTTGTTAGCTTCCTTACAACTTTTTATAATTTAAATTCCTCAATTTTGGTTAAAAAAAATAAGATGCTCCTAATGTTGAGATTTTTGAGAACTCCATCTTGATATGGATGTACTTATGTAATACATTTTGAAATTTGATCATTTTTCCCACTCAAAGTCCTTGATACCTAGTTTTATAGACAAGTATGGAAGGTGTTAGTATACTCATACTTAATCTGGTATCGATCCTAGCCTAAGAGTATCCAAATATCATTCTATCATTATAATTTCCCATAGGGAAATATTCTTCAATAAGGGAACCCACAAAGACCCCCTAATTAGGCCATCCAAACCTTCAAATATTTCAAGGCCCTCTGTCACTTACATGCATTGGGTTTTCCATGAAGAGCTTATTCTAGAATAAGAGGTCAAATACTATTTTTATTGCAATTACAAAAGAAATATCTTTAAAAAGGAACCCTAACCCTAAACGAGATGTTGGGAGTCTAGGAGCTAGTCTTGGAAAATCAATTGTTAATTTTTTTATACCATCAATTTTGATGGAGGCACTCTTTGGAGTTTTAGAAAGTTCTCTATGGATGTGTTTACAATGGTCGAGGTTAAAAAGCACTATGAAGGGCTCAAAAATGATTTCAAAAGTTGAGGATTTAAAATTATTGATTTTAGGATCTATAAATATGGCCCCAAATGTTATGGATAATCATTTGGATAAAAAATTCCCTTTTTTCACAAGCGTAATGAGGAAAGAGAAGTGGATTTAGATGGTAAGAACAATGAAATGTTTATCCTAAGTATAGATTTGATTTCATTTTTCTAAAGAATAGTGAGACTAATTGTATTATGAATTGTGTGGCCTTTAGGAAGAATGATAAGACTCTATATGCAATGAAAATGACTTGTTGAACCCGCAAGGTGTGAAAAAATATAGATTTCTTATAAACAAAACTATTGAAACTACATGATGACCCATGGGATTGTGTAAAGAAAAAAAATAAACATTGCTAAGATAAAAATAAAAATAAATCTCACTAGCTCCATAGTGAAAGTGGAAGTTGGTCAATTCCTAAAAGGCCATGGGATGAAAAAGTGTGTCACCTTTGTGACACCAAGAAGGTTGAAGATGAAAAACAATTTCAAAATATTTGTCACACTACCAACCTTCCTAACCTTTTAAGTCAACAAAATTATGGTGATCTTGGAAAACTCCTCTTAATGATTTGAGAACAGAAACAAAATTCCAAAAAATTTCAAGTAATTTATTACTGTCTTAAGGTCAGGAAGTTAATCATCATCAACAACATAAACAATTTAAACCATTTAAAAAAATAAAAAAATCACAATAAAAATAAAATATTAAAAAAGCAATTATATTTAACAACCTCATCACTCACCAATATCCTCATTGAACACAATATTCATTCCTATTCTATTTTTTCCGTGAGTAAAAATTTTATTATTTTTTCCATGAGTAAAAAATTTATAAACATCTTAGGGAGGATTTTAAAACCATGTATACTCTAATTCTCCTCCACATTAAATATACATCTTATTGAGGATTATATATATATATATATATATATATATTTCAAATTTTATATAATCAATTTAAGTATCTGGATGAAAGCAGAGGAACAAATGGAAATACCTTTTCATACAATTGAAATAGAAGATTTTTATGAGTCAAAATTTTGTTGCGATCGTTCAAATGCAAACATAAGATTCAATTTAAGGTAAATTCAGGAAAAGATGAATTTTATTAAATGATCAGCTCAAACGAGGGTTGAATAAATATTTAATACTTTTTCCAGTAGCACCTTGTTACTTTAATGCATTGTCAAAGTACATCAAACACCATATTTAAATTCATTGTCAAAGTACTTCGAATCATTTCTCCAAGTTAACACATTATTGTTTTTACATGTTTGCATTGCCAATAACACGTCACGAGAAACCATGATTATCTTGCCACCACCCATATATAATTTGGTTGTTAACTTCCTTACAACTTTTTATAATTTAAATTCCTCAATTTTGGTTAAAAAAAATAAGATGCTTCTAATGTTGAGATTTATGAGAACTCCATCTTAATGTGGATGTACTTATGTAATACATTTTGAAATTTGATCATTTTTCCACTCAAAGTCCTTTATACCTAGTTTTATAGACAAATATGGAAGGTGTTAATATACTCCTACTTAATCTGGTATCGATCCTAGCCTAAGACTATCCAAATATCATTCTATCATTATAATTTCCCATAGGGAAATATTCTTCAATAAGAGAACCCACAAAGGACCCCTAATTAGGCCATCCAAACCTTCGAATATTTCAAGGCCCTCTATCACTTACATGCATTCGGTTTTCCTGAAGAGTTTATTCTAGAATAAGAGGTCAAAGACTATTTTTATTGCAATTACAAAAAAAATCTTTAAAAAGGAACCCTACCCCTAAACGAGATGTTAGGAGTCTAGGAGTTAGTGTTGGAAAATCAATGGTTAATTTTTTTATACCATAAATTTTGATGGAGGTGCTCTTTGGAGTTTTAGAAAGTTCTCTATGGATGTGTTTACAATGGTCGAGGTTAAAAAGCATTATGAAGGGCTCAAAAATGATTTCAAAAGTTGAGATCTAAAATTATTGATTTTAGGATCTATAAATATGGTCCCAAATGTTATGGATAATCATTTGGATAAAAAATTTCCTTTTTTCACCAGCGTAATGAGGAAAGAGAAGTGGATTTATATGGTAAGAACATTGAAATGTTTATCCTAAGTATAGATTTGATTTCATTTTTCTAAAGAATAGTGAGACTAATTGTATTATGAATTGTGCGACCTTTAAGAAGAATGATAAGACTCCATATGCAATGAAAATGACTTGTTGAACTCCAAGGTGTGAAAAAATATAGATTTCTTATAATCAAAACTATCGAAACTACATGATGACCCACGGGATTGTGTAAACTTGATGGTTTCAACTCTTTGGACCATATCACAATGGTAAAACCATGTTATCTAGGGAAACATGCACTGTTAGTGGATTGACATCTGAAATATTTGCCCTTATTGATAAGGCATCGAAAGTTTTTTTCTTTTTCTTTTTTACGAAATCTCCTCTTAATATGTCACAATGTGTTGCATGTTTCCTTCAAAAAAAAAAAATATGTACATGATTCCAACTATATGATTGATTGAGATTTGATGGAACCAAATGGAGAATTCCAAAGAGAACCATTATGCATTTTCAACAACAACAAAAAAATAGCATTTCTCCAAAGGAAGCCATCAACCAAGAAAATATGCACTACAACCCAGACCAAGCTACATGGACATGGGAGGATGTCATGATGGAGAGAAAATGTTGCAAAGAAGAGGAATTCCTTTCCTAGTGTTGTGTTGGTGAAAAGGGAATAATTATGATTGGTTTAAGGTTGATTCTAATTCCCAAAAGTGTTTCCATTGTGAATAATTGAAGTAGATGTCTAATTATGAAGCATTGTGGTATGGGATGCATGTGAGATTTAGAGCCAACAATTATTTATTAGTGCTTGTATCCTTATAGTTTAACTAGGAGGTAGCAATTTCTATAGTAAATTCTTATTGTTTTTTCATAAATTGCTAATTAAATGGAAGTAGTTGGTGGTCATATCTAAAAGAAAAGATAAGTGTTTTATCATAATATTTTTATTATTTTACAATAGAAAAGTGGTAAATATTATTTTACAATATAAAAATGGTAATTTGAATGCAAATTGGAATAAGATGAATATATGTGAGATTAAATATAAAATATTATTATTTGGCAATATAATGGTTGTAATTTGAATGCAAATTGGAATAAGATGAATATATGTGAGATTAAATATAAAATATAATTTTGAAGTCAATTATAGGAAGAAATGATGCAAGTATATTTTGATAAATGTCAACATGCGAATGAGTAAATGAATCAAAGAAATGATGCATGTATATTTTAACAAATGTCAACATGCGAATGAGTAAATGAATCAAATGCATTTTTTAGTATATTTAATTTTTTTATATTCCTATTAATTACATTCTAGATGCATGATTTTGCAGAAAATCTATGAATGCAATGGTGACGAGATGGAATATGTTTAACTTAATTCGAAGATAAGGCTTAATGTTTTTTTATGTCTCCACATAGAATTAAGTATGATACTTTATGCAATTTTGTATTCCCTACTTATGTTTTTAATCATGATGATTTATATTTGTTTTTTTATTCACATTCTTCCTTAGCATGTATTAGCAAGTATTTAATTGCTATCTAAATCCAAATCCTTTTATATTGATAAATCTAGTTGGATATTAATGAAATAAATTTGAAATGGCTGCTCAATGGAAAATGGAGTTATTTAGGCATGATACACTATGTAACAAAGAACTTCATGACAAAGAGGTTGAATGTTGTATGATATATGGTACTATTGGCTAATGTGTAACTCTCATTCTTGATTTAAGCAACTAATCATGTATACTTAAGGGCGATGCATCATTTGTATATTAAACTTTTAATAAATTTCATTGAAATTGAATTATTATGGCCACCACTATCAACAAAAAAATTTAGGGTTTCTCTTTTTATCCACATTTATGTTATCAACAACGAAATTTAGGGTTTCTCTTTTTATCCACATTTATGATTAGAAGAGGAGTTCTTCTTCCCCTCGATCTTATGGCTATACATCCATAGTGGTGATGGGGAATATAGATCTACATCTCATATGAATTATATTATCCATTGATTGATAGTGGTATATATGATAGTTTAGGTTCTGATACATGGGTTCTCATATCGATTGTTGAAATATGCATCTTGACCAACAATATTTGTTTATCATTCCATGTATTCTTGTTGTGTCATTTCTCTTGTGGTAGTCAAACCACTTTCTTACAGTGTCTTTAATTTTTTTTCTTTGATGGTTGATTAAAGGATTTTGGGCATCACATTGTCCTACGATGTCTCGTTTACCCTTATTTTATCATGGTTGGTTCCCCACATTAAAATTTATATTACACATATGGTCAAAAAATTCATCAATCTTGATTTCATAATTGTAAGATGGTCCTAGTGATGAGATATCTAAGAAATACATTTGGTTCAAATGTACTTATGTAGGCCAATGCACAATGTTTGAGAACTTTTTCCCACTCATATCTATTGATACTTAGTTGAGTAGACATGATATGATAGGTGTTAGTCTGCTCCTGAATAATTTAGTATCAATCCTAGCGCAAGGTTATCCATCCATTGTACCAATTTCCCATAGAAAAATAACCTTCCTTAAGGAAATCCACAAAATCCCCTCAAGTGGGTCCACCCAAGCCTTCAAACATTTTAGGGTCCTTTGTCACTTACATGCAATGGGATTCATAGTTGTGCTTGACATGAGGAGTAACTTTCAAAAGTACAAATGCAATATTTTCACTGCCAAAAATATTGTTGATAAAAAAATTCCCTTCTAAATGTTCTATCCAATTTTCCAAAACATTTGCATATATTATACCTTAAAAAAAGAATAACAAACTTGTACCTCAAATAGTGTTTCCCTTTTGAAATATGTGATTTTTGAAGGTGTGTCTATTGTGATTGAGATTCAAGAAAGGATCTAGGCTAATGGTCAATCATCTTGTTCCTTTGCCACTCAAGGGATTATTCAAGAAACAACTTGATAAGATATCCTTATCTGTCATGTTTCTTTTTCACCATATGAAGTTGTTTGGACTAGTGAAGAAGGTAATCTAAGGGGTCACACATCTCAGGGCTAACTCCCCATGTATCAATATCATGGGGGCATGCACTTTGAAACAACCTTCTCTGCACTGATCAAGATTAGGAAGAGAAAGAGATGAGAACATGCAATATTACAACAATATAAACACACATATATTCAGTCAGGGAAAAAATATGACACAACAGATGGATTTTAACTAGAGAAAATCATCAAGGGGTAGATAAAATCCAAAAATTATATTATTATTGAGATTAAAAATAAAAATATTTGTTAATGGTGGTATCTATCTTTGAGAAGATATTTTGTGTATAGACCCATTTACAAAAAAAACAATACACTATGATTATAAGAGGTCAAAGCCTCTTTTTATTACAATGACAAGAAAAAATCCTAGAAATAAAAACTCGAACCTTACCAAAAAGTTAAAAATCTAGAGTTTATCTTTAGTGCAATAATTAATGGTCAATTGTTTAAGACCATAACTTTTGCATACATGCTTTGATTAAGGTGATATTTACATTGATGAAAATATCAAAGTAAACTCCATGTAATGCTTTGTTTGAAATCTAAACTTAAAAGTGTTTTTCCTTATTGATACTAAGGAAAATGAAATGGCTCCAAAAGTTAAGAAGTCAAATTTGAAAAATTTAAAATCTAAAAAAGATGGCCCCAAATTCCATGGATGATCACTTAGATCATAAAATCCCTTTTTTTTTAAAACATATGAGAAAGGAAAAGATCATAAAATCCCTTTTTTAAAAAACATATGAGAAAGAAAAAGTGGATTCGTGGTAACAACATAAAAATGGCGATCTTCACAATAGATTTCGTTGCATTTTTCCAAAGCATAAAGAGCTTAATTGTCCTCTTAACTATAAGACCTTTAGGAAGAATGCTTCGACTCTACATGGTACAATATTAGATAAGCGTTCTTAAGATTGTGATAAACTTATTTACAACAACTCTTATAATACTATATATTAATTGTGAAAAAATAATATATACAAATCGTGGAAACATGTTATATGAAGAAACATATTTTGTTTGAGGGTGGGGGTGGCGGTGGAGGTGGGGTAGGGGAATAATAGATAAAACATATAATATGTTTTCTCTATTATATGAGGGTGAGGGTGAGGGTGAGGGTGTGGAGAATAATAGAGAAAACATATTATATGTTTTTTTTATTATTCTCCACTCCCACCTTTATATGTGGGGTGTTGCGATTTGTGTACCTTGGGAAGTGGTCCCTTTGTGTTTGTGAGCTTCTAAACACAAGTGAGAAGTACTTTGTACTTTATGTCTAATTTCACTTTGACTTAGGATATTTAAGTCAAAAGTGAAATTTGTTCATTTTAGCCTAAATGACTATTAATTCACTTTGTGGGTGAATTAGGAGACATAAAGTGAACTTAGGAAGATTAACCCAAAGTGGTTTTTTGAGTGAGAATATTATGGAATGATCTCAATCTTAGACTGGAGATGAGATGGGATGATCTCATCCATCCTATGTTTAGGTTTCCTTATGGAGGTTCAAGAGGGGTGCAAAGAGCAAGGAGAAGCTCATTCACTCTTATGTTCACTTGGAGAGTTTGAGAGAGAGCATTAAAGAGAGGATGGTGGCTATGGCTGAGGAAATCTTGAGCGCCTCCATTAATGGAGGTATCTTGGAGGCTTAGACCCTCATTTATTTGTGGGAGTTGTTCTTTCTTGGAGGAGGGCACACTTGAGGAGGAGGGCGAACTTATAGTAGGGAGGTCTTGCAGTGGTCAGATTGTTTTGAGGATAGTTTCAATGCAGAGGTAGCTCACATATTCATAGTTGTGTGCAATGGTTTCTCCATCATATCTATAGGGAGAAAGGGCGCTTCATTTCAGTGGATTGGGCAACTTGTGAGGAGGGTGCACCATGCTAGGGTGCATCTCTACTTCTTGGACTTGTGTTGCAGCTTCAGACAAGTTGTTATTGTATCAAGTTCACTTGTTTCATGTACTTGTTGTATTCCACCTTCTATTCTCCACATATATACACTCATATTCCAAACTGGTTTTCCCCGGGGGAGTTTTTATCCAGGGTCATGTTGACCAAAAATACATGTGTTCATTTTCATGTATGCTAGTATTTAGAACAACATTATTTCAGCAATAAAGATCTCTAGGTGTGTAACATATTTTATGGTATGCATGTGCTAACCTTCTGGTGACTAGCACCTAAAAGGCCTATGTAACTGTAACAAAAAAACTATGAAGTTTCTGAATAATTTGTTGTTATAAAATAGTAGAAAACCCTTGTTTGATAGTTGAAACTTAGAGCCAACTTGAGGTCAAAGAAAAACCTAGTTGGCAACTTGGTAGGACCTGGAAAAATCTTCATGGGGATGGGGGGAATAATAGAGAAAACATATAATATGTTTTCTCTATTATTCCCCACACCCTCACCCTCATATGTGGGGGTGAGGGGAATAATATAGAAAACATATAATATGTTTTCTCTATTATTTCCCCCACCCCGCCCTCATATGTGGGGGTGGGGAATAGAGAAAACATATAATTGAGGGTGAGGGTGGGATGAATAATAGAGAAAACATATTAATTTTTTCTATATTATTCCCACCACCCTCACCCTCAATTATATGTTTTCTCTATTATTCTCGTCACCCCCACCCTCATATATGAGGGTGGGGGTGGGGGGATTAATAGAGAAAACATAAAAT
>SNQJ01S0043082.1:0-17048 GCA_010110895.2 Picea sitchensis | reverse complement strand
TGGATAATAATAAAGGAAGGACCTGGCAATTTCTCTAGTGGACGTAGCCCACACTGGGTGAACCACATAAATCTGTGTCTCTCTTGTATTGTGTGTCTTCTGTGTTTTGTTTCTGCATTTGTTTTATTTTATTGCTCCGCGGTGCTGTTTTTCTAACACAAAGAAAAACATGGTAAATTCAAAGCCTTATGGATTGGTCCCTTCAAGATTTCTGAGGTATTTTCAAACAACACTTATAAGTTGCAGAACTTGGAGGATTCCGAAGTTTTGAGTGGCCCTATCAATGGGCACTTCCTGAAAAAGTTTTTTGTTTGATCCGTGATTGGCATTCCACCATTGTAATTACCACTTCCTTTTTCTATTTTGAATAAGATATTCCATAACCCAAATCTAAGGTACTGAAACTGTGAGTTCTTGGCAGCTCACAGGGAGCATCCCATCCCCTGTGGAGCCAATGTTATCACATGGGGTTGTCAGGGGTCGTATGTGTTGATTTTTAATACCTATTTTTGTATCCTTGTTTCTCTCTCTCTCTCTTCCCCACCACCAAGTCCTAGGATCTTTCCCTCTCACTGATGAAGTCATTTTCCCCCCTTTGTTGAAGACCTGGTTTCCCTTGATGTCTTGCCTGAATAAGTCACGATCCAAAGATTTTCTGTTTTTCTCTAAGGATGAACACTCATCACCTTCTGTTTCAATCACGGGTCATTTTGTTTTCCCAAGCCCACAACAAGCTGTCCAAATCTTTGTTTGCACAGGAAGCAGCCATGGGCACAAAGTGCAACTTTCAAAACAATCCATTTCGGGCTTGAAATACAAGCAAACATGCATGTTTAGTTTTCAATGACGGATATTCCCTGTGGAGTTCAGATTAGTGGCCCTGGGGTATTCAAAATTATAAATATGCACAAGTTTTAGCATCAATCAGAAGCCCCAGAATTAAATATCAAGCAAAGTTTGAGTCTGGGTTGTCAGATCTCATTGGGGAGAGATCGACGGGGGGGAAACATTACGGAAGTCGAGACTCCGGAGGATTGTAAGAGTTATTCGTCCAAAGGGTCTGAAGTCCCGAAGCCTGGAGAAAATATGGCCCATCGATCAAAGGGACGTGCGGCGCCAGATCTGAGCTACGAAAAAATTCACTATGGAATTTCCCAGTTGAGGAGTGTGCAAAGGTCACGAAATGAATCTCATTCATCTAAATCAAAAGGCCACGCGTCACCAGATCCCCCACTTCGAAGGTTTTAATTCAGAAGATTGTGGGATTTATGCATTGAAAAGTCCCAAAGGCCCAAAGGCCGAACTCCTAAAGTAATTATTGGTCGTTGATCTTTGTAGCAGGAACCAGGGTCCATCCAAGAGTGGCGCGTGGAAGCAAAAGTGGGGTTTTCCCAGATCATAGATCACGATCAACTCAATGGATCACGTGTATTCAACATGCCAAATTTGTGCGAGGATTAGTGGCTAAGAAGAAGCCTCGAAGTTGTAGATCAAGCACCACACATCCTTCTCCATATGACAGTAAATATCTACTTCGGGAATCCGGGCTTCAGGAGTTTCAATATTTCTACTCTCGGTTTCATGCAGAGTGATTTCTCCTGAAGTCCACAGATCATTGCTGCGTGTCCATCCGAATCACGGTCATTGTTCACTTTGGAGCTTCAACATTCATTTTAGATCGCCACATTACTCTGGGCCCATATTTATGCCAGCTCTACATGCAGACCCCTCTCGGGCTCCCAAGACCAAAGTACGAGGCAACCATCAACGCATACATGTGGCACCCTTATCAGTCATAGCACGTGGTGTCCGTCTAGCGATGACGCATGGCACTCATTTCAAGCATTTTAGGATGTGTCTTCAAACCATTTTCGAGTGACACATGTCACCCCTCCTTCCGTGACACGTCAGCATTGTGGCGTCAGGCCTCCACGCCAGATCATCCTTCGGGAGGTGTTATTGTTCAATGCCAAAATTAGTGCCATCTCTAAGCGGGGTTAGAAGGATACTAGAGTTGGTGAGCAGATAAAATTTAGGAGGGACACTAAGTCAGCAGAGGCGCCCAGATCGCAGACCGGAGCCAGATCAACGACCATGCTCCATAAAATTCTCGAGTGGTCCCACAATCAAAACCATGGTATAGCGTAAGAGCTACGTGGCAGTTAGTGGTGAATTGCAGGCCCAAAAGTAGTCTGGGTCCAAACCGCTTTCGACAACCCCACAATCACGTGCTTATAAGACTTCCAAACCAAGAGTAGCGTGAGGTAGCCCCCTAGGCATTAAGCCTCGTTGCAATCTCGAGGAAAGACAGTTAATGAAAATGGAGTGGTGGTTGAAACCTCGACTCACTCCATAAATAGAAAGTATGGAAGGATCTGGCTGTGGGGACAAAACTATCAGCTCGAGGTACCCCTATGGATGGTTTTTCCTGCATGGCCATGTTGATCTGAGCTCGCGTCTAAAAGGAGGATGCACATAGAGTATGACAAAATGAGACGCATACATAAAGTCTTGAATGGGATGTCTAGATCACACAGCTGGTAATGGTGGACTGATCTGAGTATAAGTAGATCAGTTCAGGATTTTGTTAAGGTCGTCAACTGGTTGAGCAAAGCTCCCTATTTTGTATTATTTTGATGCTTGAGTTGTTCTCTGGTTATGTATCAAACTTGAGACTTTCGCATTAATAGAAGTCAACTTCTCTCATCTCTTTGTAAAAACTGTGCTAAAACACTCGGGCATGGAGGATCCAGTCGAGGGTTGTAGTTCTATTGTAATGTAGGTTTGATTACAGTATTGTTATGACCAGTTTTAGTCAGCTTCTTTGTTTTCTTATTCCCTCTTACGCTGAAAGGACTGGGCATGGAGGATCCATTCAAGTTGTTGTAGTCGCATGGTAATGTAGGTTTAATTATTATGCTTCTGTGACATATTTCAGTGTCTGAAGCTTGAGTTCGAGAGTGCTCTTGAGCCTGAGTTTTTTCTTCACGAAGCTGCTTGAAAGCCAGATGCCCATAACAATCTTGTTCACCTCTCTCACTAAGTCTTCCTTCTGCTCACACTTAAACTCAAATCACTGACTGAAGTTAATGAGGCCCTCACTTCCCTGTGCATAGCTTATCCAATTTCTATGGTTAAGATCATTACTGTACTAAGTTTTTTCCATTTGACCTCCACTCATAAAACCAACATCCACCAACTATTCTGATAGGTACTGGGCTTATCCTTTTGCAATCTGAGGGTGACTCTTAGTGCTAACACCATCTTTGACATTATTTTTATATAGGATAAACAATTCAGTTGTTGACAAAACTATAGACATAGATAGAGTCAGCTATGAATATTTCAAACATATATATATTTGAAAAAATTAATATTATTTACTATTTTTAATCTATTTTTGTCTTCACATATATCAAAATCCTAGAATACATACCTCTCTTATTTTTTCTATAACCTTTTCTTGGCTTGACCATTTCTCAAATGAGTTATATGCGACACTAGAGGAGATCGATACCTACGATATAAAAAAAATAAAAATTGATCATGTTAAGACCCTCTTAGCCTACACAAATAATAGACGTTGTAATTTCAAGCATATGTTGACTTTGATAATTTAAAAAAAATATTAAATTAATATTAAAAATTTCCAAAAAATACACGACACAAGAAAAACGGATTCATACAAGTATAAAAGTATTTGGAATTAAATTCCATCATTAAGGTACTCAACACTTGCATGAACAAAAACATATACCTTATATTTTTTTGGAAAAATAAGATACCACAGTTAGAAAAAATCAAATTTGAGATAATTATTCACAATGTATATGAATACAAGTTGTATATTAAGAAAGCTAATTCAATTTCCTACATTTCATAATGTTACATCATGTTCAAATTCATTGTAAAAGTACCTTGGATAATCCCTCCAATTTAAAAGATTGTTGTTTTTATAGGTTTGCATTGCCACTAACGCATCATGAGAGACCATCATTAGCTTGCACTCACCCATAACCCAAAACGATAAGGAGCATTGATTTCAATGATAATATTACCATGAAAAATGATTCAAAGATTCATTGAAGAAACAAGAAAAAGGATTTTGTGCATTTACGAAATGAAATGTGTTGAACAATAACACAGTGAAAACCAATTTCAAAATACATATTACAATGTTGGGAAAGAGATTCTTAGTGATAAGATGAATTTCATAACTTTAATTCATTGGGCGTGATTCCTCTGTCTGCACATTACAATCATTGTAATATTAATATATATAGAATATGTTAAAACCAAAAGAACGCAAAAGAATGCAACACAATTATGAGGAACATAAGAGATTAGAAAAATAAACTATTAATATTGCAAAGCAAGAGAGACAAGGTATCAAGATTTAAATGTTTGAATGGTTTTCAAATTCCTTTCTCATATGATTAATATGAAAAGATTAAAAATCTAGTAGGTGTGGGTAAATGGGAAACATACCATGTGTAGATAAAAGAAAAGATGATCATTTAAAGTTTTGACATGGATAGTTTTGAAATGGCCTTCTTGATAGTACTCGCTAAATTATAAATGATATTTAGTAAATTTCAAATGATTAGATACATCTCAAACATACACATATACATAATTATAATCCTCTATAATTTTTATGTGATATCCCATGACTGGAACTAGTCTAGATCCATCTTAACTCTAGATCTACAAAGTGCTAAGAGGGATCAAATCTCTCAAGATGAAAACCTTTCCTCAAGTTTTGCACTCCGAAAAAATGTTTGCACCTCGAGGGATTTTATCTGTCTTGATGCTTGGTAGATCTAGGGTTAAGATGGATCTAGGTGTATAGATATGAATGTGTTAAATAGTTTTATTGGAATCCATTAGTCTCTCCTTAACTATTGGATTAGGCCCGCTTTGCTACAATCTAATCCTAGTAGTATCAAATTTCTTTTACAATAGTATATTTGCTACTAATTTAACAAACAATTTATGACTAGATTTCTCTTTCATCAAGACTTTGATGGAGATCTCATGGGATTGTTTGGAATTATCTACTTTTTTTACTCTTTTGGGGCATGACCATTTTTTTCTTAAAAAATCCGTTAGTAAATATTTTAGTTTCATAGCTTCACGGAGAAAGACAATGTTAGTAACAATGAACATTGGAAGTTGAGGAGATTTTAAACAACCCATATGGAAAATATTTGTAACAAAACCAAGTGTACGATTGACCAATCCAACTTCAACCCACAAGTTGCATGTTAACATGACATGTTGACACGAACATAAGAGGACTTCATATTACAATTGTTCATAATCGACACCAACAATTTCTCCATGTCTTGTACACTTAGAAACACATCTTGTGATATGAGAATTTAATGTCTTTAGCATGCACTAGTTATATAGTGTAACCAACTCATTTATTGGAAGTAGGTGTTTCTCTTAATCGAATTGTCTCCTTTTAGTAAGATGCAAAGACATGTTGGCCTATGACATAAGATGTTTCCAATCATAAAAAATGGGTTTAAAATTTCTAATGTTGGTTAACAACTGTCTGAAATTGTATTGATTTGAATCATTTCACTATGGGTGAAATATTGTATCAATGAATGATCTGTAAACTAAAATGGATATTCCACTAGAATAGTTCATCACAACAGATCTTGTAATATTATGAAATATTTTATTATGTGGGTTTATTTCCTTAGATCTCAGATTTATTCTTATTAAACATAGGATTTACCCGGGACAATGTGATATAGGAGAAAACCTATCTAAAAGGTGAGGTTTTTTTTTTTTTTTTTTTTAATCAGTTATGAAAATGAAAATACAGAAAAATGGGCACTCACTATGGAGTTGCCTATGACATTCTGGCATAAATAGAATGTACAAAATCTTCCTCCTCCTCTATTATTCTCTCAAGTCCCACTCCTAGATTCTCTACTTAGTACTCAACTATGGAACACGTACAATGCTAAAGAATGGAACCCCTTCTAGCCTAATAGCCATCTAGGGTTACGATTTTTTCATGCCTTGACCCTAAATTAGTTTTAGGTTTGGAACTTATAGAATCTTATTGAAAGTCCACATGTGGCTAGGCCGACATGTGTGATTAATGGGGGTTAATGCATCCACTCAATATCATGGTGGTCAACAAGGTAGGTCAAATTGCAAGGGGCATAACTTTCACATACTAGCTTCAATTGAGGTGATTTTAACACAATTGGAAAGGTGTTGTTGTGTAGAATATCATCAAGGGGATGAAAGTCATGCTTACAAAGTTTTGGCCCCCCAAAGTGTCATTTGATGCATGTTATAGTCTAGGAAATTGAAGCAAGCATTCAAGAGAGAGACTACATTGGAACACACATCAACACACACACATCCCAAGAAAGAAGAAGATAAATGTGGGGAAGGAATTCCATTCCACTTGCTTAGTCCTTATTCATGAGTATAAGTACATAGGATAAATGGTTGGAGCGGTTGTACCCACTCCAACTAATCATCAGTTTAGTTTATTTTAGGAATTTACCCTTTGTTACATGCATTTACTTGGTTATTTCTTCTTTATTACATATGAATATGTACTAATATATAATGTATGATGACAAGGGCCTAAGAGATCCCTACAACATCTCCCCCACACTCAAATCCTTGCTAGTCCTGAGTAAATGTGCAGATAGCTAATGACTTGTTACTCTTTGGCCTTTGTCTTCAATATGGTAATCCATGTGCAGTCAGTGAGTCTCGCAATGCTTTGCTCTCACCCAATAATGGTCCTCTGGTGCCTTCGGAGTGGTGAGTTCATCTTCCCCCTGCACACACCCTATGGTGGAATATCATACTTCGGCCAACCTACCATTTCTCTGCTTGATGGCTTTCGAAGTCACAACTCGAGCACTATTTTTCAACTTTTCTACAAGGGGGTCCATCAATTTAATTGTTCTTGTGTCATGAATACGTCTCTCTTGGATTCCTTTAACCACTGCCAACATGTTCATCATCGATGCTCTCTCAACTGCTATGTGTTCAATGATATGTTGCTTGTCAATCTTGTCTTCCTGCTGCTCTTTAATATGATTTTGTTGATGTCTATAAAATGTATGACGGATGACTAATTACAAGTGCTTGCGTGCTGTCCACTAGGAATCAACGAGTGTTGGCGAGAACCCGAACTCGTCGGCAAAGGTTCTGTTGTAAATCTTCATAGCTTGTTTCTTTTCAGAGATTTGGTTGAAATTAGTCGACTGTTCTCTAAGTCGGGTCATACCCCAGTCGACCAGCATGCGAATGGTAGATAATCTATCGACAAGTATCTTCATCGGTTCATATGGTCAGATAATAATGATTTGCGCGCTGCAGAGAGTTTCTTCTTCTCCTACTTTGTCGCGAGCAGAATCACGATCAAGAAGTTAGTTGCAGATAATTTCTTCTACTCACCTTTTCCCCACGAGCAGATCAGGGGGGCAGATTCTATGAATTGAGAATAGGATTTTTCACACAATTACAGTGATCCAGATCTGGAAGGGGGGAGAGAGATCAAAAGCGAATGTGCCCACAAACAGATCGCAAGGCATCTCTTCCAGAGTCAACGAGCAATCACCTGTCCACACAAGTCGAAGTGCAGAAACGCTGGTCAAAATCTACGCATGTATGCCCAGGCTGACAGTCAAGTAGTTACAGATGCATATTTTCCTCTGATCCAACAATAGGAATAATACGCAGAAAATCTTCTACGAAGAATATAATGAATGGAAACTCTTCCTTACAGGTACTTAAAAAATAATGGTCAGGAGTTGCAAGTGCCATTTTGCAATCCTCTTGTCCTTCGCGCCCAAGAACGTTCAAACGAACCTTCTTTTCTGATCTTTATACAAGTTGATTTTGCAGTCTGTGATCTTAATAGCAATCAATGGTACAAGAAGTGCATTGTGTCATGGGTCTGCATCAAGAAAGAGAATACATTGGAAACCACATCAACACACATCCCAAGAAAGGAGGAGATAAATGTGGGGAAGGAATTCCATTTCAGTGGTTTATTCATGAGTATCAGTGGTTTATTCATGAGTATAAATACATTTTAGAAATGGTTGGAGCGATTGTACATGTTCCAACTAATCATTAGTTTAGTTTAGTTTATTTTAAAGATTTTCCCTTTATTACATGTATTTATTTAATTATTTCCTCTTTATTACATATTTATTACATATGAATATGTACCAATATGTAATGTATGATGGAAAGTGTTTAAGAGGTTCTTACACCAATACTTTAAAATGGTTTTGGAAGGTTATGCATTCCAAATTTTCAAACCAGGTTCTGTCATTGGAATGGGTTTTGCAAACCAATTTCATTAATTTTTCTACTTAGAAAGTACCAAAATAGATAAAATGTTATATAATGAATCAATTGAAAATGACAACATTGTAGAAAGTTTTTCACTAAAAAAAAATTAAGTGTGTTCCTTGCATGTATTGGCTATAATAAATCTACCACCAAAAAGAATTGTTTTATTCTTTAAAAATTTATCTTTTAATCGAAAATTAATCTATATGAACAACCTTGGATCTATAAAGCTCATTTCATCCATCAAAATATATTGAATATGCCTCATTTTTTTATTGAAAGACTCCTAGAGATTGTCTATGTAATGGTCTTATATCTTTAATAAGTCTTAGTAAATATGTTAAAAATAATCATGTCTAAGAACATTAATGAACTTTCTTGATTAACTATGAAAAAACAAATAACATGAAGGAAATGTGTTTGGACAATTATTAAAAATTTCACTTATTAACCAAAAATGTAGTAGCCTCATCTACAAAACCGTTTTCATAGCCTCATATATAAAATCATTTGAAAATGTTGTTTTCTCACGAAAAAATCAAAATCCCTTTGATGAAAGGATTTATTTATATTCTTCAACATCATCAACTCACATAGTCGATATTGAAAATCAAAATCCCTTTCATAAAAAGAATTATTTATCTTCTTCAACATCACCAACTCACATAGACCGTATTGAAAATCAAAATCCCTTTCATAAAAAGATTTATTTATCTTCTTCAACATCACCAATTCGTATAGTTGATATTTTGAAAATTATATTAAAAATTCATCCAATTTTCAATAATTATTTCACTTGAAATACTTATACATGTGGTAATGCCATTAAAAAGTTTTTATAAAAGCAATTTTATCTTTAAAAAAACTCTCTGAAAAGTCATTTGAATCCTCTTTTGGAATGAAAAAACTATCTTGCCCCTTCCAAGACCTTGTTATTTCTATCATGGATAAATGGTCTATACCTTAGAGCGCTATGTTTATTGATTAGTATTATTGACAAGTTTTCATACAACTTTAATGGAGAGGCACTCGATGGTGACATTACATGTATAGAAAAATGGATAGGGGACGAGAGTTTAACCTGCAAATACATTAGTGTTTTTTAATTAATATGTTGTTGGCATCACCTAGTTGAAATGTGATAAAAGATCAAACATATAACATTCATAATACCACATGATAAAAATGTTTATATCATAAAACATAACAACTTAATCACATATGTATGCCTTGGTATTATTTGCTTTAGCAGTTACGTGAAACCTAAACCTCTATGAAACCTAAACCTCCAACCTCTCATAGAAGCATAAATCTAAGCATCCACCTACACCTCCAACCTCATAGAAGGAGAAAATTATATTACAAATTCATCTAATTGTGATAATGTCATTAAAAGGTTTTTATAAAACCAATTTTATCTAACAAAAAAATCTGTGAAAAGTCATTTGAATCCTCTTGTGGAATGAAAAAAACTATCTTGCCCCTTCCAAGACCTTGCCATTTCTATCATGGATAAATGGTCTAGAGCGCTATGCTTATTAATTAGTATTATTGACCAGTCTTCATGCGACTTTAATGGAGAGGCACTCGATGGTGGCATTACATGTATAGAAAAATGGATAGGGACAAGAGTTGGATTAACCTACAAATGCATTAGTATTTTTTAATTGATAAGTTGTTAACATCATCTAGTTGAATAATTGAAATGTGATGAAAATGTTAATAAAATCAAACATACAACATTCATAATACCACATGATAAAAATGTTTATATAATAAAACATAACGATTTAATGACATATGTATGTCTTGGTATTATTTGTTTTTAGCACTTGAACCATGTTTATATCATAAAACATAACAACTTAATCACATATGCATGCCTTGGTATTATTTGTATTATTTGTTTTAGCACTTAAACTTGAAACCTAAACCTCCAACCTTATAGAAGGATAAATTCAAGCATCCACCTAAACATCCAACCTCATAGAAGGATAAATCTAAGCATCCACTTGAACACCTGAAACCTAAGCATCCACCTAAACCTCCAACCTCATAGAAGTATAAATCTAAGCATCCAACCTCCTAGAAGGATCAATCTAGGCATCCACTTGAACACCTGAAACCTAAGCATCTACCTAAACCTCCAACCTCATAGAAGGATAAATCTAAGCATCCAACCTCATAGAAGGATCAATCTAAGCATCCACTTGAACACTTGAAACCTAAGCATCCACCTAAACCTCCAACCTCATAGAAGGATAAATCTAAGCATCCACTTGAACCTGCAACAGAAACCTCATAGAAGGATAAATCTAAGCATCCAAAAACTAACTTCCTCACCACAACAACAAGTAAAACAGGAAAAAAAATCAAACATTGCAAATTTTATGGCCTGACAAAAATGGTTAAACGTTCTACTTTTTAGGTTTTTTGGCCGGAATCAGGTGACGTAAATCTGGACGAAATGACTATTTTCTGTATTGCATTTCTGAATGCATAAATGGATTCAGCTTGCTGAAAAACCCCTGAAGTACTCTGATTATTCAAACTTAACTACTCAAAAGATCCAACCATTCGTCACCAAATCTGCAGATACAACCATTCTTCACAGGCCAAAATCAAACGGAAAAAATCTACCCTAAAAAAATCAGACATTGCCCAAAAAAAAAAAAAAAATCATCAAAGGATCATACCTCAGAAAACCTCCATGGTTTGACCAAACTGAGACCATGCCCTACGGGTACATACTTCCAGCCACAGGTTTAATGAGCAAAAAGCAATGCGTACACCAATCCAATCAGTACGTGAAATGGATGCCTTCCTCGTTCAGTTTCTGCTCGATCTCTCTGTAAATACGCTCCTCCATCTGTGGGGTGAAATATTTCTTCCACTCCCCGACTTTACCCTCCCTGAAGAAATGGGCGTTAGATATTCCGATTTTATTTTCCCACACTCTTCCCGTTCTGTTCACATCCAACTTCGAGAGGCTTCCGAAACTGCATTTCTCCACAACTCCCTCCGCGTTTTCTTGGACGAGATGAGGAGAGCAACCCAAGAAAATCCCAAGCCTTTTGACGCACCCGAGACAATCAGCTTGCAGCTTCTCGTAAGTGAGAAACATCACCTTATTCGGATTCCGTCTGCTTTCACGCCAATAACTCAAAACGTTTTCCGCAAATGGGCCACCATGGATTAAAAACCCTGAACAAAACGCATCAAACGCCGTTTCCATGTTGATCTCTCCACTCACGCCGGGAACTAGCCCCTCTTCAACAAGTTTTCCGTTGAATTTCCAAAGGGAAACGAAGGTATCTCTAGGGTTCCGAGTAACGTAAACGATCTTGCAATCGGAAAACGACCTGACAAGGGGAGGCAGTGCCTGGAACGGCAAGTGCGTGTGAAGCAGACGCGGGGATGGAAGGTTTGAGAAGATGGAGATATCGCAGTGCGGATTACTGGAATCAAAGAGCTCAACTTCCATGGTGGGTACCAAAGCATGGGGATTCTTTTCATCAACAGTAACATGATTATTGCTGCATGATGCATAAATCATGGTGTAAAGTAGCGCTTTGGTCCATGTCGTCCCAGTCTTTGGGAGCGAAGCCAAGAAAATGTCTCCCGGGCGCGGTTCAAATTCGTTTTGCAAGGCCTTCAGTGCGGGGATAAAGCTGGGGCCAACCCAAATGTCTTCAGACTTCTCAAAACTTACAGTGTAGCGCGGTGGCACAGAGTCTTTCCATCTCCGTCGAAACTTCTGCTGCTCTCTCGGCCTCTACTTGCTGTTGAGAATGGATCGATTCCATATTATCGTCTTGCTCTTAAACTGCAACTATTGAAATCGAAATAAACTGCAGCTATTGAAATTGAAATGCTTATGACCATTGTGTTATGTAGTAAATAGTCTTCCATTATCTGAATTTAGAAGTGCCGGGTCAGTCAGGGTCAGATTTAGTAAGATGATGTGCACGACGACAAGATTAGTTCACATTAACTAATCTTCTGCATCTCTGTATACAGGTTGTTCGTGCCTATAAATAATCCTCCCAAGTGATTATTTTATATAATAGTTCACATTAATCTTATCCTTGAATATTATTTCATGTTCTTCTGTCCTTTCAATCATTTATAAATATACTAATTAAGGAATCATCCTAAGGAATCATGATTATTTTATTTAATAGTTAACATTAATCTTATCCTTGAATATTATATCATGTTCTTCTGTACTTTCAATCATTTATAAATATACTAATGAATCATCCTATAAATATAGGAATGAATCATCCTAAGGAATCATGATTATTTAAGGAATCATCTAAGTAATTATGATTATTTTATATAATAGTTAACATTAATTAATCTCTTGTATTCTTGAATATGATATATCTTTGAATATTATATCATGTTTTTCTTGCTTTTCAATTATTTATAAGTATACTAATTAACTAATCTTTTTAAGGAATCATGATTATTTTATATAATAGTTCACATTAATTAATCTCTTGTATCCTTGAATATTAAGTCCTTGAATCATGTTCTTCTGTTCTTTCAATCATTTATAAATATATTAATTAACTAATCTTCCTAAGAAAATATGATTATTTTATATAATAATTCACATTAATTAATCTCTTCTATCCTTGAATATTGTATCATGTTTTTCTTGCCTTTCAATCATTTATAAGTATACTAATTAACTAATATTCTTAAGTAATCAAGATTATTTTATATAATAGTTCACATTAATTAATTTCTTGTATTTTTGAATATTATATCATGTTCTTCTTGCCTTTCAATCATTTATAAGTATACTAATTAATTAATCTTCTTAAGAAATCATGATTACTTTATATAATAGTTTACATTAATTAATCTCTTGTATCTTTGAATATTATATTATGTTTTTCTTTCCTTTCAGTCATTTATAAATATATTAATTAACTATCCCAACCACTTAATCCGTCCATGATGAACGCCTAGAGGCAATGACACCTTCCAATGACACCTTCCAACTTGACATTTTTCCACGCGTCATCTTGTAGTTAATCATAGCTTATAAGTGGAAAGCATGTTCATTAGGTTAATGAATAATCTATGTTAGTCTTTTGATGATAAATGGACACACACAAGTTATCTGTGTTAATCATCGCTTTTAATTTTTGGACACAACGAATAATATTCATCTATTGTTAAATCTCACACACATTGCATATTTTTAATTAAAAAACTGATTAATCTGGAAGTTAAATTAAGAAGAAAACACGTACTCAAGTATTTACAAGCAATCAAAGTTCAGAGACTATATACTACACTCAACAGTCATGGCAAATGTACCTAGTAGCACTGTGAAGGATATCTTAGTTCAACCTAATAGTGAAGGCAAGAGAGGAAAATGGATCACCAAGTTGCAAGAATATGACCTGGAGATCAAAGTGAAATGCATGGGGCAGTAAGGGAAGGGGTTAAGGTTGATCATCCCATCATCTAGTGTTGCTTCTAAGAGAAAGTCATGGGACTACCCAAGGCAACACTCCATGTCCTAGGGTGAAGGCATTTAAGGTAAGGGTAAGTGACATTCCCCAATAAGAAAAGTTCTATGACAGTAGCTACTAAGATTCATGAAGTTGTGGTATAGGGTTGTTAACATGTCTAGCTCTTAAGGTGGGCAGGTAGTAAGGAAACACAGAAGTAAGTAAGGGTAAAGGTGAATAGAGAAAGTGTCTACCCCAAAATTTCCTTGCCTCAAGCAGGTGTTATTGAACGCTGGTGAATGTTGTATTCGAAGCCCGCCCGTGAGAATTGAAATGGAACTGCTCTATGTGAAAAGTCGTTGCAAGTAAGTGTGTGGCTAACAGAATATGGATAGGTCTTCAGGTGAGTAAGGGTAGCAAACATTAACTGAAAGGAAGATAGTTCTATTCATTCCTAGCAAGCAATGCAGTGGGTTCAAATTCCTGACTCGTATCAGCAGGGCTCCTTCCTCGGTGGGAACATGGTACAAACAAGAAGTTCTTCATACGTGGTACCCCAAAATATTCTATACCAAGTTATAAGGTAAAGGGTCAATATCCCAGTGCCAACTCTACAGATCATTCCTGGCTTCAACAAGTGTTGTTGGGAAACACTCGGTTGGGTGAAGGCAGTAGTAAAAGAAATAACGGGTGTAAAGCATGCTCGTAAGTAAAGGTTCGGAAGGCAGGGGCGTAGCGGTAGTCGTAGTGGTACTAGCATATTTAAGCAAGTGTGATGATTCTAGGTCTTCCTGTGACTGCTTTTTGAAAGGCGGTCAAACCAACCAACGACTCTATGTGAAGCAGATGCAAGTAACGAAGTGTGGGTATGAGGTAAGTCCTCTTAGGTTGGTAAGGCAGATGGGTAGAAGGCAGGTATTAACTGAAGCAGGTAGGTTCTGTCTATTGCTATCAATGGAGTGGTTTCTAATGACTAAATAGTATTGGCAAGGCTCCTCTTAAATCCAAGTCATACAAGAAGGTCATAACCAAGAATAATTCCTAAGTTCAAGGTATTAGGGTAAAGGGTGAATGAATAGAATGCCTCCCCTACGAAGTCTTCCTGGCTGACTGAATTGTCTCTTACTCTGCCTACCGAAGAACCTTTACTTACGTGCATCCACATGTTCCCTTTACCAACCAACCTATTCTCTATTCCATACCTCACTTACCTTCTTACTTATGCCCCAACCTCTTCTTGCTTCAAGCAGAAATCAAATTGGGGGTATGACACTTTTCACCTTGACGACTATGAGCCTTTACTCTTACCAACTACCCACTTCCTTCACCAATCTATACTAATTACCACCCCACTTAGGAATGCCCCACACTTACAGCATTAGATCGGATGGAAGGGAAGGAGGGCTTCCCATAGATGGATGAGTTGTTGGACGGGATGAGAGGGATACAGACAACATTTACATGCTTTCGAAAACACTTGCTAGAAGAAAGGAATACAGTAGGCACTAGGATTATTCACCTTATACCTACTTATCTTATTAATTATTCTTTCTTGGTACCACTATTCTTTTCTAAGTACCACTAAAACTTGGATTTAAGAAGGAGCCTTGCCAATTAGAATATTCATCCATTAAAAACTGCAAGGAATAGACAGACCTACCCACCTGAAGAACTAGACCTGGTCGTTATACCAATTCTCGAATTAATCGCTTAGTGGAGTGGCTACAACTATTAATATTTCTATTATAAGGAACGAGATAAAACTACCTTACCCTTTACTTACGAGCATCCACCTTTTACCCTTTACTTACAAATCCCTTCAACCAGGAAGGATAAGGATTAGGAAGGTACAACATTAACCCTTCCCTTGCTTTACCAACTCAACCACTTGAAGTAAGACCTAGATATCGGCCCTACCTTTCTTGAATCAATTAATGGGGACAGTTACAACTATTAACAACCCTTCTCTTTCCGGGTGGGATCAACCAGCATGGCTTTTAGATCTTGCTACTTGAGGAATGAAGTAGATGTAAATCAGAGATTGACCTATCGAAAAATGCGAGTTATTTAACCCAGTAGAAGAAAATAACCTTCATACCCCCAACAACCAATCTTTTCTTTCTAAAAAACGCATTTGAGAGGGTTTTGGGGATCGATCGAAACCACCCCAAGAAATAGCATATTCATAAAATGGGATTCAATTATTTCATACCTCATACTTTTCTTCTTCTTCTTCTTGGGAAACCCACCATTAGTTGAATATAGGGAAGAAGGAGGGACATGTCTTCAAAAAATTCTTTTGAATATGATTTGGAAACAACACCTCTTACCGTATTTGCAAAACCCCAGCTTTTGGAAGTGCTTCCTGAATCACACCACTTCACCACTCTGTGCCTTGCTTTTAGGGAGGACCCACCCTACTTGATTAATGGAAGTTGGACAGATAGATACCAACAGTCATTCGTGGGAACTGCCCTTGAACTTTGATATTGATCAATCTAATCTTATTTATCTTAAAAATCCCAATCCAATTTGATCAAGTTTGAGCTAGATCCCAATGGTTTCTCATTAGGGTTGTCTTGGTGTTCTCTTTTAATAGTGGAAGCTTATGAAATTGTAGTTTCACCATGGGAATGAAACTTACCAAAACCTCGCAATCAAAGATGTAAAAAGTTGGAAGTTTATACATGGCATTCTTTGTCCATTAAATTTTCAATGTTTTCAAAAATACAAAAGATCTATCTCTTCTTATTCAATCTTATATATATTCATATAAGATAAGAGGATGAGTTTATTAGTTAGGTGAGTCCTTATTTTTTCATTGAATTTCATGGTTCAATAATTGTTTTTCTTTATTTTGGGTGCCTTTTGACATGGATAAACATTTATTCTATCATATATGTTTTTTCTTTTATTTCCTCCACCCTCACCCTCATATATGAGGGTGGGGGAATAATAGAGAGAAAACATATTATATGTTTTCTCTATTGTTCCCCCCACTCCCACATATGCATATGAGGGTGAGGGTGGGGATGGGGAAAATAATAGAGAAAATATATTATTCCCCCCACCCACACCCCCACCAATATGTTTTCTCTATTATTCCCCCCACTCGCACCCACCCCCACCCCCACCCCCATATATGAGGGTATAATATGTTTTCTCTATTATTCCACCCACTCCCACCCTCATATGTAGGGGTGGGGGGAATAATAGAGA
>SNQJ01S0043081.1:53829-65013 GCA_010110895.2 Picea sitchensis | reverse complement strand
GTTAGTCTCAGTATCACTCTCTCTACCACTGTTTTTCTCTATATTCCACCTCTTTGTCTCCCTCTATATCTCCCCCTTCCTCTCACTCTCTCTACCCCCCCTTCTATTTCTCCATATTTTCTTCCCTTCTTTTCAATATACCTCTCTCTAACCTCCTCTCCCTCCCTCTCACACTCTCTTTCTACCCCTCATCTTTGTCTTGGGTGAAATCATGAAGATGGGTGTCTATTTTGCTTGTTTTATGAAAAACAAAACCTATATTTTCACAAGTTCTTCAACTTCCGGTATACACAATTATTTTTTTTATTTAGAATTTCACTTTACAGTAAAAACAAAACTTGTGAAGAATTTTGTTAGCTTTCAAATGACTATTTTTCAATTTTTTTTTTATTAATATTTGATATGTCAATTTGACAATTGTTTAACAATATGTTCCTTAAACATGAAAGGAATGACAATGAATTATCCCCTCCCCTCCCCCCGCCAACAATGTATATATTATTAAACTTTTGTTTTTAACAAATGAAATATGCTGCAACAATCTACAGAGACTCTATTTTATTATGACTATAATTTTGAATCTAATGGATGAATATTATAATTTCTAGAATTTTTTGAGGTTGACCAAGCTGAAAACGTTGCATATTTTAAACACATGTTTCCCCCCACCTTGTATCTATATTAACTTTTACTTTAAAGTAAAATATAAAAATACCCTTTTGAAAAGAACAGTTTAAGGATTATGAATATAAATTTTTCTAAATTTTTCACCGCGTATTTTTAGAGATACAGATATTTCATTTCACTGAATCATAATGTCAGCTGAAATATTATGCCATGATTTTTAAACAAATTAAATAAAATTAGATAAAAATAGTGAAAATGAAAACAAATTATAGGAATTGAAAGTAGATTCAATTTTGCAAATGTTGGTGTCATTTTTGAAACCAAATTCTGAGTATTTGTAGGAGTCCACAACCTTCAAAGTTCAGGTGAGTTTGAAGGAATTTTCTAGTTCTTGCATACAATCCCATTCTCTAGTTTTCGACAGAAAAAATCTTTCGGCCGAAAAACTAAATTCTAATAGAATCCTTCAAAATTAAACAATTTCCAAACTTTTCGACCAAAAAAACCTTTTTTCGGCAGAAAGATAGTTGAGCGAATTTCGTCGACCGGAAAAAATGAAAAGACACGTCGTATCGTTTCATTTCACGCCAAATCGTATAAATATGCTTTCAGTCGAACACATTTAACACAATTCTTCACTTGTTTGATGGTTTTCTAGAGCACCTAAACAAAGTTTCGAATCATCTTTTTCGTTTTGGTTGAATAAGGTAATTGATGTTTGTTCAAGTTTTTGTTGGAATAGCAATTTATATATTGAAAGTTAAATGTTGAGCTTTTTTTCAAGGTGAAGCATTTGTTGAACATAAATTTTACAAATTACTATACTCATGGGAAACATAAGTTTGTGTGAGAGAAAATTTGATCTCACTCGAGATGAAACTCACCATAACGATCAAAGGAAAGAGCATTATTGGAGAAATAAACGAGAACATGCAAATATTGAAGAAAGAAACGATGATAATTTAAGTAGAGATTTTAAACAAGAAGAAGTCCAACCAGGTATGCATGCACATATTGTCTATATTAAAAGTATAGAATTCAAATTTAAAATATTGTTTAATATAATTGATTGTAATTACGACTTGATGTTTTTCAAAAAACATAAATTATTTTTGTTTCATAACGTCGATGAAGACGTTGAAACCGAAATTGAATCAGAAGATGTTGAAACCAAAATTGAAGCAGAAGATGAATCACCTATAGGTATGTACATAAATTTAGATACTACAAGATGAACACTTGTATATAGTTTAGTGAATTTATGTTCGGGTTTTGTTTTTTAATATAAACTTTAAATTGAAATATGCAGGAGAATATATCAACATTGATGATGGAATATTAGAAAATGTTGATACTGACAAATTTGGGAAGAAAGAAGCTAAGATTTATATAAGATATTGAACTAAGAATATGTATAATACTTTTTCAAAGATGAATCAGTAACAGTACAAGCTCAACTTTTACTCTGTCTAATAAAGTAAAAAAATTTAAAAGAAGCTACATCATTATTGGGTATTCAAAAGTCGACAAAATATACAAAGGTGAAACAGAATGTCTTTGACAATACAACTAGTGTATTAAAAGCTTTTGGAAAATCTTGAAAAAAAGATGTCAGTGTTGCAAGTAGAGCGATACAAACAACAATTATTTCATCTAGCAATATAAAATATCGTTTGACACGAAACATGGCAAAAACGATGGGAACGTCAAGAAAAAAATTGTACAAACATAGAAAATTTTGATTGCAAATAGATGCAAATGATGAACTGTCTTGTTGGACAATTATTTCTAGAGAACCCTACAAAGATAGACTTGCAGAAAATGTTAAAGAATTGGCCCGTAATTGTTGGTTGACAAAATCTTGTGTTTCACCACATACAAGGGATGTGTTGAGATGAAGAATAGCAAGAAAATAATATGAAGAACATCCAAAACATATATTTCCAATGACACAAATAGAATTTTTCAATAAGTTCAGAGAAGAGCACAAAGAAGTTAAAATTTCCATCGATACATTTGTGCAACAAAAACCATGGTTTGTTAGATCCATCACTGTTCGTGACACTTGTTGTTTTCATTATCATGTGGAATTTGAGTTGTATTACAACAATTTTATTGATTTTGGTAAGACTTTATGGCCAAGTTCACCTCCTCCTTCCACATTGCGTGTTTTTATATCTAAAATTCTGTGTGAAAGAGAAGGTGATGAATTGTTTTACAAAAAACAATGTGTTGGTGGAAAGAAATGTGATCGTTGTGGAAATATAAGTTTGTTTCAATCAAAGTATCCTATTGGTATGAATGATAAGTTCACTCTATGCCATCTCTTTAAGACAGATCACTTCATACCTGCAATTCAAACCTGTAAAATAAAACATAATTCAAAAATTAAAAATTTACAATAAAATATATGTACAAATTTAAAATAAAATGTACACATGTACCAATTTAGATAAATAAAACAAGTCGTGATTAAAACAAAATTGACATACATACTAAAAGAGTTAAGTCTCATCCTCCAACATACTCTTTTCCACCAAATATAATGTAAACATATTTTCCACCAAATATAATTTAGACATATGTAACAATAAAAAATAATAATAAAAAAAACAAATAACACATATTAGCATATATAATTTAACTAAATATTAAATAAACAAGAAGAAATAATAACATACCCAACCAGAGTTAAACAAATTTAGATTTTCCCTCTCTTTTTATTACATTTTTTTGACACTTTTTTAAAACCAAACTTCCATCACAAAGTTCCAAAACTTCCAAAATAGTTACTCTCCACATTAAGGGTACATGATTTAAAAAATTTGTAAAATGTTATCTAAAATCTTAAAAAAAATTAAAGATAAAAATTGTGTTCATGGTAAGAAATTTTTGTGCTCAGAGTTAGATAATAATCTGAAAATAAGTATAGAACTGTGTATGCAGAAAGTTCACAAATCTCCATATTAAGTCATTATTCCAATGAAATATTTATCCCCTTGTGGATAAAGTCCCAAATCCTTGAGGTGAAATTCTCATCCCAGGTGATCTTATTTGATCTTATTTACTCAACAGTAAAGTACTAATATCCTCAACAATAAAATACTTCTCTCATCTTCTTCAGTGGTCATATAATCAAATTGCATAATTCCCTTTCAAATTAAAGGACTCATAAATATCCATATTAAGCCATTCTTCCAAGAAATTACTTATATGTATGAAATTTCACAAATCTTCATTTTAAAAACCATTCTTCCAGAAAATACGTATCCCCTCTTTCTACGGTGGAATATATGTTCTCATATAACCTTTCATGTACATGAAGAAAACACAAATCTGCACATATATTAAGTCATTCTTCAAAAACCATTTAAATCTTTCATCTTTGGGATGTATTCATATTACATATAATCAAATGCTATTTAAATTTTATGTGTGCTAGCTCACATATACAATATGTGTGAGCTAGCTCAGTTACACATATACATAGCTTATTTGTAAATCTACTTGAATGTTGATTTTTGTGGTTAGTAACCAATTTAGTTAAGAGTTTGACAATACCCTGGCAAGAGAGAATTCACTTAGTTGTATGTAGAAAACACAAATATCCACCCTACGCCATTCTTGGACAAAAGGACAAAGAGTGCAATCGAAAAAAAATTAGAAACTTCCCCTTTTCTGATGTGGGATAGAGTCTGTTATCAAATAATCAAATGTTCAAGTTCAAAATTAGGTCTTCGACATGATCTAAACTTAAGTAAGTTTGAATGTACCATTTAAGAGAACTATAAGAGTATATAGGGGTTCTATATATTTCAAAATAATTGATCAAAGCGTTGAAGAGGAAAGGCTAAACTAAAAATTCGAGAAAACAAAAATTTGATAAAAGTAAAAAAATAAGTTTATTAAACAAAAATAAGCTTTAACACTTTTATATAAAACCCCAACATAAAATCAAATTAAAACTCACTAATGTACAATGAACATACATTTATGAATCATCATGAATAGACACATCCTTCCCAGGTATGGATGCTTCCTCCGCTTCCTCCTCAATCCCAATCTCCCACACTCTCTTCTCCACATTTTGTTCAAGCACACTCTGAGGTACTCCTCCACATTACCCTATATAACACATTTCAAATTTGAAAATTAAATTTAAATGATTTTAAGACATTAATTTGTAGTTTTAAATTTTGAAACATGTAATGCCTATGATGTGCCAACCTATGATTCAATAAATTAAATGTTGTTTAAAATATTCTTCTTTTAAATTAATAATTTAAATGACAATTTGCAATTTTAATATATAACTAAATTTGTTTTCAACATGCAATGATATCTATGAACTCCCACCCTCTTCAAACTCTCCCAATGAGAATTGAGACAAGCCTGCTCAAGTAGTAGGAGATGGAATAAGGATCTGTGAACAACGCAACTAAGAACTAAATCTAGGATTCAATGTGTTCACATTTATACAAAATTATAAATGTTGTTGATCTTATTCAAAAGATTGGAGATTGGACAACTAATGTACTCATCTATGGATATTAGAAAACACATACCTGATTCAACCCATCCAAATTTAAACTTGTGGAATCAAGTCCCCTATTTACTGGAGATTCATTTAACATATCTCCCAACTGCAATTAATGACAATAACAACTCAATTATTTCTATAGATACAATGATATGTATCTAGATTTATAATTATAAGTAAATTATCCTAAAATGCGTTAAAAAATTACTAACTAGAACACATACCAATATGTTGTTTAGTTCATCATTCTGAATGACCTCCTTCCAATTATCACGGGAAAATTTTTCATACTTCTTAATATATTCTACTGACATGGTATCTAAATCCACATCTATTTTATAAACAAAAATGGTTTGAGAATCGGCTTCCGCTCGCTGACGGTTCAAACCAACATTAACACCATAAAAAATCGATTCCAAATTTTCTTCGATTGCATTCCTAGCCTCTTTGCCAACCTCTGATGAAGCTCACAACTCTGAATGTTAAGTAAATTCTCTTGTTGGGAACGATACTAAAGGTGGTGGAGGCCTTTGCAATGTCACATTTCGATATGCCCCTTTTTGATCATATGCCCGTCCTTTACCAGGCCCATAATAATCAGACGGTAAACTAGTATAATAAGGGTGCATGCCCATGAAAAAATATGCATAAAAATGTCTAGCAAAATGATGTGGAACCTCATCGTTCCACGAAAATTTTCCATATGCTTCCAAAAATTTGTTATACAGATGTCCTTCTATATCGGGGTGCTTAAAATATTGCACCTTCAACATCTTTCGCTTTGGTCCATCTTTGAAATTGAACATTGAAGTTGTGTTTTCTTTTGAAACTTTATTTTTTACCGCGTCCCATTTATCAGGGCCCATCACCTCTGACTGTCGATACCTCATCAAATCGATAAAACTGTCAGTGCTTGGCCCCATCTTTTGATATGCGTCCATAAAGTTTTGCAATGAATGAAAAACAATCTACAAGATTTGTTTACTCTCCTGATGGAGATCCAAGATCCTCAAATTATTTTCCAACCTACTTTTAACACCTGAGCATCGTTCAAGGGTCATTGCTTCAGTAATCCCTTCCCAGGGAATCTCATCACCAACATCCGAAGGATAGGTGGATGTAGGTGTGTAATATTATGTTTCTTGATAACGTCGCCTCATAAATCCACCTTCACCCTCTTCACCAACATTATAATCTTTGTGACACCCAATCTCTCTTTCATTTTATTCTCTCGCTCTAAAATCATTGTCTACACACACATTTGAAAGTAATTACAACATTTAACTTGACATAAATTTAAATATACAAAAATACAACAAAAATAAAAAAAAATAAAAAAAATTACCAAAAATATTTTCTTGTCCTGATGTATTTCCTACATTTTCAGTTGTAGGAGTATCAATGTGCAACCTATCTAAGAAGGATTCATCCATAGCACTTGCTTGAGCACATTCTTGAGTTTATTTATTCACTGACTCATTTGATCATCTCCTCTGATGAGATTGTCGTTGGTCACTCAGAGTCTCATTCCAAGAAGGGGTTCCTTTTCTTCCTTCTTGGGATAGCTTAGAGCGTTTGTGAGGAATGTTTGGAGACTCCTGTCTCAACATGTCACCTAAATATCTATCATTTGAAAATTCATGAAAATTTAAGCACAAGACAAGTATGAGTTAATATCTCCAACATTAACCAACAAAAATTATGAAGAAAGAAAAAAAATAAGACAAAATTAATAGAAATGTTCTTTATGTTAGACACAATTATAATAGGGTCATGCATAACTCCACTACCCATGCCCATTTCAAATATATTTTGGTTTCTTACTAATAACACAAATAACCTTGGTAAATCCACAAAAAATGGAAACAATATTTAGACAAGCACATATTAGGACATAAAGTTGATGAAATGCTCCAAAAGTACAAGTGGCAAGGCAAAGTCACAACATGATAAGCACTTACTATGATGGAAACACATAATATATGAAGAGTACATGGGTCAAAGTCTGGTAATGGAGTAGCGATTGTCTATATGGGAAATCATATTTCATGCATCCAATGGGTATGGAGAATAGTCCATGAAAATCAACGATTAACTTTATGGCATGTTAGGTTGGATGGAAGAAATTTTTCATCTAATTAAATTTTAAATCGATGACATCATTACTTTATGATACAGTGCCAAATTATTGGGTTTTCATCCAATCAAACATTTGTTAGCTAAGATGCAACATAAATCCATGGCCAGTGTTATCACATGAACTTGTCAGAGCCCTGTGGGTTTGTGGATTCTACCTAAGTCTGTAATTTTTCCCTGTCTCTATCCTTTTCGCAGACCAAGTCTTAACTTTCCCCTTCATTCGGCAAAGTCATTTTTGTTTTCCCCTTTGTGTTTGAGCACTCATCTCCTTGGCCTCTATCACTGATCCTTCTATCTTCCCAAACCCACAACCAGTTGTCCAAATCCTTGATTGTGCAGGCCGCAACCATGAACACAAAACACAGCTTTCTCAAACAGTCTATTTCGGGATTGAAGCACAATCAGAAGGAAATTTTAATCTTTCAACGCCGAATTTAACGAAGCTCCCGAAGTGGCCAAAGGCCCGAAGTCTTGAAGGCACGAAATGGATCTGAGTCATTGATCAGTAAGAGCCGCATGTCGTTAGATACCTATCTTCGAAATTTTTTTTGGAGCAAATAAAGTTTGACTATTGAAAGGCCCGAAGGCCGATCCGCGAACCAAATCTCGGCTGTTGTTTTGAAATGGAAGATCTGATCTATTGATTTAGAGATGACATATTTGAGTCGATGATCATGAAAGCCTCATCCAATATCATGATATCAATGACCACATTCCATTGCGGGAACACAATATGCTCGGGCGATAATTTTCTTAAGCGGTCTTGCAATTGAAACCATGGTAAGTCAAGAGCGATACATGGCGAAGGGAGATGGATTGTGGGCCCAAAAAGTGGTCTAAATCCAAACCACCTTTGAGCGTATCCATAATCACATGCTCATATAACATCCTATCAAAGAGCAGCGCATGGTCGTCGCTCACTCATTGGGGCATGCAAGATTTCACCAAGCACCTCGCTCCACATCACCCTTACACATACGCTATCAGATTTCCACCTGCAAAGCTTGCATTGGTCACAGACAAAGACCATTCATGGCCTCGAGGTGTCAGGATGGACTCGCAGAAGTCATTGGCATTGTCTGAGAACATTTATGGGTGTTAGGACCAGTCCCAATCCCAATGAAGACATTTATTGAAGATTGTGGACAACAATTGAGACCTCACCTCATCCCATAAATGGAAAACGTTGCAGAGAGGAACCATGAAGGCACACTTACGATATGAAGCTTCCTTATGGAAAATGTTTCCTATAAATAACATAACTATGTCTGGCTCGCGACTGACATCATGAAGTCTGCACAAACTGACTGATGAATGAAGGCTTTGAAGGCAGTGATATGATCAAATTCCTGGTGTTGGCGTCATAAGTCACTCCTGGATTTCTTGCAGGAGTAGAGCCTAACGCCCATCAGTTTTTATGTCACGATTTAATAAATGGGGGTGGTCGAATGGAAAGAGACCCAGGAAAGCAACATTGACACAGGAACCAAGGTCTGGTATGTAGAAAGTAAGGGAGGTCTTGATCCAACTTTCGTCAGTAATTTGATTAAAGGGTGGTAGATGGAAGACTTGTGAGAAGGGTGAGCAAGACTGCCTCGGGAAACAGGCCTTTGGAAGCTTGAGGGAGAAAAACTCAGAATCCAAGATCCTCTTGATCCAGAGTTTCAAGGAGCTGAAGGGTGACTCGACTGGATCCTCCAATTCGAAGCCATTCTAGTGCTGAGAAAACACAAGAACTGATTAGAAACGCTGCAACTGTTGCAGTGATCCAACCTACATCAGCCTACAACAATGCAACTCGACTGGATCCTCCAATTTTGAGTTGTTCTAACACAGTAAACAAAGAGATGGAAAAAGAGGCTAACATCCATAAAGCAAGAAGTCTCAAATGCCTTATACATTAACCAGAGTGACCAACACTTCATCAAAACTTACAGAACGAGATCCTAGCTCAACCATCGACCCTTACAAAAATGGCGAAAACGACTACATATACTCAAAACAACAACATCAGCGAAAACGAGACGTTGCATTAAAGAATTGCGTCTGCATGGCTTCTGACAGCCTGCCCATGCAGACTCAGGATGATCGTGCGTCTATGACAGACGCCATCATATTTTGGATTGTCCTTCTGCAGGTGAGTCGACATGAATTAGTCCTTTGTCTGACCTTCCTTTTATCGCAGAACTGATGTTCAACCACCAACAACTTCCGCAATAACTTCTTTTTGGGATCGGGGACGACCTCGGTCAACTCTGCCTTTTGGGACGTGGAGGTCTCCTATTGGTGCCACCTGGATCAGACGAACGGTATTTCTTTAGACGCTACTTCACTGGACTTCTGCGAGGGACCCCTATGGCGGATGTGGACGAGGGTGTGACGGGGGTTAAAGACGTGAACACTGTGGAGGTGATGGAGAAGAAACGAGAGCTGTGACATCGGTTAAGGAATACCACACGGTCTAAACAGGACAAAGGAGGAAGGAGCATGGAGTGCGGGAGTATAGGAGGAGGTGACTAGGAGTGAGAGGGACACATGGCAGGAGACGAGAGGATGACGAGCTGAGGCGGTGTCATGTGGATGGAGAGAGGGAAGTTGGATAGATGACAGGGGAAGAGGGAGGTAGTAGGTGGAGAACAGGTGGCAACGAGGAGGACAATACCAAAGGTGACATGACAGGCAAGGGACCCCACAATAATAACACACCATTCCAGACCCCCCCTCTTCATTAAAGACATGATGGAAAAGGGGGGTTGGAAAGGCCTGAGCGTCGTTGATCTAGGTGCTGCGATCCTGACCTTTGAAGAGTTGCATGCTTGATTCTGGACCCCCCCCCGATTAAAGGCAGAAAGGCAAGGGGGGTCCGAAATGAAGCCTCAGCCGCTGATTTAGGCACCCAGATCCTAGCCTTTGAAGAGTTGCGCACTCGATTCCGGATCCCCCCCCTCTGCTTAAAGGTAGAATGGCGGGGGGCCTCTAAAATCCGCTCCTGACCGTAGATATGAGCACGCAGATCCTATCCACCCAGATCCATGCCCCCTTTAAGTCCAATGTGCCTGAGTTTCATCGATGGATGGACAACTGAGATGAATTCAACGCTTTCACTATGAAAATCCTAAAAGGCCCCACCTATGCCTCAGATCTTGCACCGTGTGTCCTTCAGATGAATGACCAAGATGGATTTGTCATTAAAAGGGGGCTACCTCCATTCCCGAGCTCGCTTAACATGACCTGGCACTAGGACTGTGGGCTTGGATTTGAAGGGCGCTTATCGACATTTTGAGGTTCGGGGTTTTGAGATGTAAAATGACGAGGAGCTCTTACCCCTCGAATTCTCGAATGCCGACATGACATGATCACGCACCACGTGTCCTTTTGGATGGACGACCAATCTCTTTTCTTGAATGTGGAACTGCCTGTACCTGGATCCTTTCGGCATTTCGGGGTTCGGGGTTTCGAGATGTAAAATGAGGAGGAACCCCTCACCCTTTGAACTCCCAAATGCCGACATGACATGATCGCACACCAAGCGTCCTTTTGGATGGACGACCGAGATCCTTCATGAATGTATTATAAGCACTATCCATCGCGCTAATCCTGGTGCAACTCCACTAACCGCGATTTCCCGCTGACCGTCGATCTTCTCTTATAGATGGATCTGGGCTGCTGACAACATAACTTTGTCCGCTTCCTTGCTTGGTAGCCTGAAACGAGGTTCTTTCGTGCTGCGTTTGGGCACTTCTCATGCCACCTGCAGACCTGGATACTCTTGTTCCCCAGACAAGAATTGTTGCTAACATTAGGCTCCATGGGGGATAGAGTCATCCCTGTGATGCTCTAAGAACTCATTCCGCAGCTTCAGTGCCTTGCTGTTGGGC
>SNQJ01S0043081.1:24139-50623 GCA_010110895.2 Picea sitchensis | reverse complement strand
AATTCAAGAAATTTGATGATGATTTATTTTCTCATATTTTAATGGAATATTTATGGATATTAAAGTTTATTGTGTTAAATATATTCATATAATTATTAACACAAATTAAATTAGTAATTTTAATATTGTAGTTGTTATAATAGGAATACAAATACGAATACGTTAGTATTTTGTTGTGAAAACTTCAATGGAACTTGCAGTTACTATTTAGTTGTGAGTGTGCTTAATAAAGTTAGTATTTTGTCTCTTTATGTAATTTTTTATGATTCCAGGAAATTCAACGACCATTTATGCAAAAATGTGAATGTAATGGCTATGGCAGGTTTGCTTTCGTTAAATTAAAAATTTACTGATAAATGTCGATAGGCAATTTAGATATAGACAAGACTTTCCAGAATGCCAGCATTTTTATCTGTTAAATTTGTTTATAAGTAATACAAACCCTAACCTTAATATATAAAGTTAAAGTTTTCAAATTAATTCAGTTAATATATATTGGTCTTTGTAATTCTATCAGTCAAATAATAAAATGTCGTGCCCTCGCCCGTTGATTCTAAAATAAACAACTGGTTCTGAGATACAATGAAATATCCAATCTTAAGGTGAAAACATTAAAATTAAAACATTAAAACTAATCTTTCAATCTATACCATTATCTTTCATTATCACGCCCTGCCATTACATGCCTTGCCATGCCTTTCCTTGTCATTCCATGCTATGTCATTCCTTTCCATGCCATGCCTTTCCTTTCCATTCCATTCCATGCCTTGCCATGCCATGCCATCGTATGTCTTTTCCTGCCTTACATTGCCATGACATGCCATGCCATGCCATCCCATTACTTTCCAAGTCATGACATGACATGCCTTGTCTTGCCATGACATGCATTTCCTTGCCATGATATGCCTTGCAAAGCCATGGCATACCATTTCCATGACATTCCTTGAAAAGATAAAAAATGATATTAACCAAGTTCAAACAAGTCAATGGGAAGTCTCAAACACCACAAATCAACAAGGAAACTACAGTTGTTATAAAACTTGTTGGATGATCTTCGGGACTAGGGTTTTGCTCAATGAGTCATAGTGCAAGTTTTGAACAAGAGGTCGATTTTCAGGAACACAATATCGATTAATTGTGGGTAGCATGGTCACGTGGGCCTTGGCCAAACAGAATTGCAGGAGCTTACAAAACTTTGTTATGCTACTAAGTTTGGATTTTGTGCCCCTGTACCAAATTAACAACATGTCTTTGAATGGCTTGAGGAGGTGAGTTGCAACTCACGATAAAACTCAAATCGAGACTAAGATGGACAAACCGTCAGTTGCATTGGATCCAGAGCATCAAGTTTCATCTAGTGGGGCCCCTCTATTGTCATTTCATTAACCGGAAAACCATTTGTTGGAGGATCTCCAACACTTAGGTTTTGTCAATGAGGCATAGTGCAATTTTTGAACTAGAGGTCGATTTTTAAGAACACTGTGTCGAGAAATTGTGGGTAGCATGGTCATGTGGGCCTTGGTCAAACATACTTGTGGGAGCTTACGAAACTTCTTTATGCTGCTCGGTTTGGATTTTTTTCCCTGTACCAAATTGGCGACATGTCCCTAAATGGCTTGAGGAGGTGAGTTGAAACTCGCGATAATACTCAAAACGAGACTCAGATGGAGGAACCGTCAGTTGCATTGGATCCATAGCACTGGGTTTCATCTAGTGGGGCCCCTCTATTGTCATTTCATTGACCAAAAAACCATTTGTTGGAGGATCTCTGGCACTAAGGTTTTTCTCAATGCTTATTACATATGTTTGGCTATTTAACAACCATAAAATGATGCCAAATTTTTAATAATTCATAAATCTGAAATATTTGTTCAATTATTCCTTTTGCATACCTATGTCCATTCAAGGAAATTCATGGCATGGAAAGGCAAGGTATGGCATGGCAAGTGAAGGAAATGCAAGGCATGCAATGGCATGGAATGGCAAGGAAAGGCATGGCATGGCAAGTAAAGGCAAGGCAAGGCATGGAACGGACAGTGAAGGCAATGCAAGGAAAGGTAAGGCATGGCATGGCATGCAAAGGAATGGAATGGCATGACATGACAAGTGAAGACAAGGAAAGGCATGGCATGAAAAGACAAGGCATGGCATGGAAAGTGAAGGCAAGGAGAGGCATGGCATGGAAAGGCAAGGCATGGCATGGAAAGTGAAGTAGATGCAAGGCATGGAAAGGAATAGCATGGTAAGGCAAGGCATGGCATAACAAGGCAAGGCCTGTCATGGAACGGCATGGCATGGCATGGAAAGTGAAGGCATGGCATGGCATGGCATGGAAAGTGAAGGAAATGAAAGACATGGCATGGCATGGTATGGAAAGTGAAGGAAAGAAAAGACATAGCATGAAATGGAAATGAAATACATGACATGTCATGGCATGGTAAGGCAAGGCAATGCAAGGCATGGCATCACAAGGCAAGGCAAGGCATGGAAATACAAGAATAACATAACAACCATAAAATGAAGCTAAAATTTCAATAATTTATAAATCTGAAATATATGTTCAATTATTCATTTTACATACCTATGGTCATTCAAGTGGACCATCGTAATCACTTCTAATATTGATGGTTTCCATTAACTTCTCGTGCTTAAAGTAAGGAAATAAGTATCATACCTTTGATGAGTTCTTACTTGGCATTGTTTGTAGTTGGAGGTTTATTCCAACAAACTAGTTTTTAAAGTGGTATATGACTTCACCTGGTCTATAATATTGAAATACATCACCACATTTCTTCTATGTTCTTTCATCCTGTGTCAGATATTCTCCTTTAATAACCATCGACCCAATCAAAATTCAATGCCTTCGAAGTTTGTTACTGATCACATGAGGGTTTGCTTTCCATCTAAGCATCCTGTCATCCAATAATGAGTGCCCCATTCATTGCCTCTTGGGGAAACCACTACGTATATATGCCCTTCAGAAAAAGGAGTGTCAACACGTGAGTCCACTAAATGACCAAAACATAAAACATTGATGCTAGTTATTCAAAATTTAATAGAAGGTTTCAATGAACCTGGCAGTACAAGATCTGAGACATGATCATAATCTCCTGAAATACTCGATTGGTCCTCCAACTAGGATAATTCCATATTTATACATTGACCAATGGGGAGTGATACATGATCCCATCTATCAACCTGGTCTATCGATTCATAATCATCCCATTCATTACTACTACATAGACCACAAAATCAAGAGAGTTTTCACATCCATATTTCAACTATTCCATTGTCTGATGTTCTAACTGAATGGAATCCATGAGTTCCCTGGATTTTTTTTCATTCATACCATTGTGATCGATATACATTGACTACCTCCCAATTATATCTATGTACATGTCATTTCCTCTGTGATTGATCTTCACGGGTTCATGTTCCCTCTCCCATTACTAAAAAACACCATTCAACAATGTATTTCACATATCGAATGAGGGAAGTAGTTGTGAACTTCATTTTTTTCTTGTATAACGCCATTTTTATGCATGCACCTTCTCCATAATGGTCCCCTTTCCTGTCCCTGGACTCAAAATAGTTACAAATGTGTGGGAGGGAGGGAGGGAAAGAGAGAAATAGATGGAGAGAGAGAGAGAGAGGGAGAGAATCTAGGTCATGGTCTAAGTCTAGGTATATGTCTAGGTCTTGAAATGCCTTTTCAGGTCTAGGTCAAGGGAATTTCTTGCCTTACCATGCATTTCCTTGCAATGTACCACTCTTGCTAGTGTGTGAGAGTGTGGGAGAGAGGGAGAGGAAGAAAAAGAGGGGAGGTAGAGAGTGAGTGTGTTAGAGTGTGGGAGGTAGAGAGTGAGTGTGTTAGAGTGTGGGAGGGAGAGAGAGGAAGACATAGAGGGGGGGGTAGAAAGTGTGTGTGTGTGAGAGTGTGGGAGGGAGAGAGAGGAAGACAAAGAAGGGAGGTAGAGAGTGAGTGTGTTAGAGTGTGGGAGGTGGGGGAGAGAGGTAAACAAAGAGGGGAGGTAGAGAGTTAGTGTCTTAGAGTGTGGGAGTGAGAGAGATGAATGCATAGAGGGGGGATAGAAAGTGTGTGAGTGAGAGTGTGGGAGGGAGAGATAGGTAGACAAAGAGGGGAGGTAGAGAGTGAGTGTGGGAGGGAGAGAGGAAGACATAGAGGGGGATGGAAATTTTGTGTGCGATAGTGTGGGAGGGAGAGAGAGGAAGACAAAGAGGGGAGGTAGAGAGTGAGTTTGTTAGAGTGTGGGAGGGAGATATAGGAAGACATAGAGGGGGGATAGAAAGTGTGTGTGCAAGAGTATGGGAGGGAGTGAGAGAAAGGCATAGAAGGGAAGTAGAGAGACTGTGTGAGAGTGTGTGTGAGAGAGAGAGGAATATAGAGATGTGGGTATAAAGAGAGGTAAATGTAGGAGAGAGGGGTATATGTAGGAGATATAGAGGAGACATAGTGGGAGGGAGGGGGTGAGAGAGAGGGAGGAGGGTGTGAGAGGGGGAGAGAGAAATACAAAGAGGAGGGGTAGAGAGAGAGTGTGATAGTGAGGGAGAGGGAGACATAGAGGGGGGTTAGAGAGAGGGGTAGTTGGAGGAAGGGAAGACCAAGAAAGAGGGAAAGAGGAGGGAAGGAGGGGGGAGAGAGAGGAGGAGGGAAGGAGGGGGGAGAGAGAGAGGGGCAGGGGGAGGGAAATAAAGGGAGGGAGAGAGAGAAGGAGATAGTTGAAGAGGATGTATACATAGAGGGAGTGGATGCAAGATTGTAAGGCATGGTGAGGCAAGGTCTAGGTCTAGGTCATGGTATAAGTCTAGGTCTAGATCATGGTCTAGGTATAGGTCATGGTCTAAGTCTAGGTCTAGATCATGGTCTAAGTCTAGGTTTAGTTCTAGGTCTAGGTCTTGACATGCCTTTCTAGGTATAGGTCAAGGGAATATATTTATCTTACCATGCCTTAGCTTGCAATGTATTACTCTTTCTAGTGTGTGAGAGTGTGGGAGGGAGAGAGAGGAAGAAAAATAGGGGAGGTAGACAGTGAGTGTGTTAGAGTGTGGGAGGGAGAGAGATGTAGACAAAGAGGAGAGGTAGAGAGTGAGTGTGTTAGAGTGTGGGAGGGAGAGAAAAAAAGACATAGAGGGGGGATAAAAAGTGTGTGTGTGAGAGTGTGGGAGGGAGAGAGAGGTATACCAAGAGGGGAAGTAGAGAATCAGTTTATTAGAGTGTGGGAGGGATATAGAGGAATACATAGAGGGGAGATAGAAAGTGTGTGTGAGAGTGTGGGAGGGAGAGAGAGGAAGAAAAAGAGGTGAGGTAGAGAGTGAGTGTGTCAGAGTGTGGGAGGCAGAGAGAGAGGAAGACATAGAGGGGGGCTAGAAAGTGGGTGTGTGAGAGTGTGATATGGAGTGATAGTAAGGCATAGAAGGGAAATAGAGAGAGTGTGTGAGATTGTGAGAGGGAGAGAGAGGAAGATAGAGAGGGGGTAGAGAGATAGTTAAATGTAGGATAGATGGGTAGATGTAGGAGATATATATGAGAGATAGTGGTAGGGATGGTGAGAGAGAGAGTGAGAGTGAGAGTGTGAGAGAGGGAGAGAGCAAGAGGGTAAATTCATGAAGGTGGGTAACACTTTCGTGAAAATCAGATCTCCAAAATTTCGAAAGACATTTTTTCGGCTGAACTAATATTTTTTTTGGCTGAAATTTCTATCTTTTAGGCCGAAATATGTTTCGGCCGAACCTTTGAACGTCAAATCAAATGGTACCGTGATGACTCCATCGATTTTCATGTACAATTTTAGTCGAACAAATTGTTTTCATCCGGTAACATCTTTTCGGCTGAAAGATATTCCGGCCGAAAAGATATTCCGACCGAAAAGATATTTCGGCCGAAAGAATGTTTCGGCCGAAATATTCTTTTGGTTGAAACATTCTTTCGGTCGAAAATATATTTATATATTTACCGCACATCGTGACTGTTACGGATTTTCTTAGTTCTTGGCAAATGACTACTAGTGTGAGTGAGTGAATGTTAGTGTGAGTCTATTGGCACGGTTGTGTTAGCGCGGTCGTGTTGGCGCAGTTGATAGTTTGATAGTTGGATGCGGGTGGGCGGACTTGCGGATGGGTGGTTGGAGCTGTGGAGAGAGGGTCTTGGAGCTCCAAGTAAGTTTAATTTCTATAAATTTAAATTTAAATAAATTAAGTTTATTTAAATTTAAGTTTAATTAAATTTAATTTATGTAAATTAATACGGTATTTTGACTGTGACTTGGTCGCAGGGGGGGCCAACCCTGTGGCCAAGCCGTGGGCACGCTAATGAATTGGCCATAGGTCTGGCCCCCCGCAGCCAAGTCACAGTCCACGTGCTTTCTATTTCTATTTTCTTCTCGGTATATGAGATCTTATTGCAACATAGATACAAGATCCTTTCAATTGTTGCTCCATTTAGAATATTGATATTGCAGACTTTGTTGGAATCCAAAATTTTATTATTGGATAGTTCAGATTTGCGAAGTCTTTCATCATCATGAATGGGGAATATTGGAGAACGGAAAGTGACTTACCCTCCTAAATACAAATTTAAAAATATCCCATGAACCAAAGGTCAACATACTTACAACAAAACAATATGATTTACAGTTTGTTTTCAATTTTAATATATGTGCATATGTATAATATCTGTACATATGTTTTAATATCTATGCATATGTTATAATTCAGATAATATCTGTTTTCAATTTTAATACATGTGCATATGTTATAACATTGTAATATGTTATAACATATTACAATGTAATATGTTATAACATATTACTATAACATATTATTGTAATACGTTATGACATATTACATTGTAATACGTTATGACATATTACATTGTAATATGTTATGACATATTACATTGTAATATGTTCTGAAGAATCTGCATTAATATAACACTCAACAAATAGAAACAAACTTTGAAACATAGGCAGTATATCCACTAAAGTCATTCCTTCAACCTCCAAAATAGATACACCGAAATATGTAACAGTCACTTTGCATTGATAGTGAAACTGATAAAAGACGTCAATATTTCATGTCAAAGCCTCATTTACAAAGCTAGAAGAAATAACAGTTTTAAATACATTTTACAGTTTACAGTTTGTTTTATACAAATTTACAGTTTGTTTTCAATTTTAATATCTATGCATCTATTATAATTCGGGTAATAACTGTTTTCAATTTTAATATATGTGCATATGTTATAACATATTACATTGTAATATGTTATGAAGAATCTGCATTAATATAACACTCAACAAATAGAAACAAGCTTTGAAACATAGGCAGTATATGCATTGAAGTCATTCCCTCAACCTTCAGAATAGATACACCGAAATATGTAACAGTCACTTTGCATTGATAGAAAAATTGATAAAAGACATCAATATTTCATGTCAAAACCTCATTTACAAATATAGAAGAAAGAACAGTTTTAAATACATTTTACATTTTACATTTTGCAGTTTACAGATTGTTTTATACAAATTTACAGTTTGTTTTCAATTTTAATATATGTTCATATGTATAATATATGTACATATGTTTTAATATCTATGCATATGTTATAATTCAGATAATATATGTTTTCACTTTTAATATCCGTGCATATGTTATAACATATTACAATGTTATGACATATTACATTGTAATATGTTATGAAGAATCTGCATTAATATAACACTCAACAAATAGAAAAAAACTTTGAAAGATAGGCAATAGATTCAGTGTAGTCATTCCCTCAACCTCCAGAATAGATACACCAAAATATGTAACAGTCACTTTGCATTGATAGAAAAATTGATAAAAGATGTCAATATTTCATGTCAAAGCCTCATTTACAAAGATATAAGAAAGAACAGCTTTAAAATCTACAATATCACGTAAAATAGATATAAATAAACCTTGAAACATAGGGAAAATGTCCACTACAATTATTCCCACAACTAAAATATGTTACAGTACTTTGCACTGTAACAAAAAGACACAAGCAGTGAACATTTCATGTCAATGTCTCATTTACAGAACGATAAGAAATAACAAATTTAAATCCAAATGTCTAACTCCAATGCCATGGACTGAGATACCAATTACGATCCCTCCAAAATCAAGCTAGCTTCCATTTTCAACAAAGAAGGTCTTAAAAGTATGAAGACTCGAAAATAGAACAAAATAAACGATACCCAAGAAAATTGATAAGAACACAACAGAAAGCTCATATCAAAAATGCAATTTGAACTTGCATTTTCATTCAAGAAAGTAAAAAATGCAATTTGAACTTGCATCTCCATTTAGAAAGTAAAATGCTTCAACAACTCTTGTGATTAGTGGCCTATACCTTAGAGTCAGACTCTACACTGTTAACTATATTGTAATATTCACATAGCTCATATGGGTAAGATATGAAGTTGATTCCATTGCTTTAGCTCTCTCTTAATCAGAGTAAGTAAAACCCACATGTATTGGATAAGAGTATACCCTTTGAAAGACCCTTGTTAATGATCTATTACCCTTTGTATTTACATAAGCATCTAGTTGAAGATAATGATCTATTACCCTTTGGATAATATACTAGTTGAAGATGGTGATCTATTACCCTTTGTATTTACACAAGCATTGGAATCACATACACGTGTAATACAGGTGTTGATACTTAGTGCCATTGCTTTCTAGTGACATCCCATGTAGTTAATAAGAGATAAGATTAATATCACAATGTGTATTGATTATGGTAAATAGGTAACATGATATCACCTTGTTGAACCTTAAGTTAAGTTGTTCTTGTATTACTGATATGATAGTAATGGAATGACTATATTCCCCTTGTATTACAGGTTAAGCTATTGTCTTTAGTTCTTATTATATACTTCCCTTTCTAGTTAATAGCCATGTCATTTGCTTCATGGCCCTATGTTATAGCTCATACAACAACCTTTAACTGTAACTAGACATATAGGGAAGGGGTTAGCAGTATCCCTATTCAATGGACTTACTTCCTTATAGTGATCATTGTTTTGGTACCAGGATGAGATTCACAGTATGGAATGCTATGGAATTAATGGGAAGAAATATCACTGGCTAATACACAATGAGAGATTCAAACCAGTGTAATCAATAGTTCATAATCAGATACATTACTCATATTAGTAAGTTGTACTCATAGTTAGTTTTGTACTAATTTCCATATTCAAGTAATGGAAATCAATTGTAATAAGATAAGATAATACACAATCAATGGTAATAAGCTAAGCTAATCTGCAATCAATGATGAAGGTGAAGAAGACATGTAGGAGGAAACATTGGAATATCCTGACTCATATGATGGCAATGAAATGGACCTTGGGGATCTCGACAAGCAACAAGACTTGAATTCAATCGATGAGCAATAGGCTCAGCTTCTGATGGACTCGTTGGTTCATAATAAAATTATTAGCAACTCAACAAACAAAATAAAAGGTATGCCCTATGTTCCCAATGATAAAAGAAACTAAATGCCTCCAAGTCCTTCTTCAAACCCTTTCCTCTTGCATCTAGCAGGGACCCCAAGCTATGGCCTTATATGAACACGAAGTAGCAGGAGGCCTTGCCCTTATCTAGAACCCTGCTAAAATAACTTTGTCCAACTTATTTACCACCAAGCGCTTCCTCACAACTCCCTTCCATCTTGTATGGTCCTATCAAACTCGCTTTCTCACTAATTTTTATGGCCCCAACTCTATCCCTGACAAGCTTTATTTTCTTGACTCCATTCAACACCTGCAACCCCATCATCAATAATGATCATTGGCTTATTGGTGGATACTTCAACATAATTAACTATTTGAACAAACATAAAGGAGGCATAAGAAGGCTCGACCATGTCTCCCAATCCTTTCTTGATACAATCCAATCCCTCAACCATCAATGGCATTCACACCTAGAACAACTGTAGAAGAGGCCAAAACCAGGTGGCTTAAAGACATGATCGATTTCTAGACTCATAATCTATTTTTCTAGTCAGCTTCCATCATTCATCCTTCATCCTTCCCTACGTGGGCTTATACCACTAGCCAATCATGCTAAATTTAGACCTTCATGGAAACCCTCTCATCCCACCGTTCCTCTTTGAAAGTTTTTGTTTTAACCATCCAAATTTCGAGAAAAACATCAAATCCTAGTGAGAAGAATGCAACCTTTATTCATGAACACCTATGTACATATTTCACCAGAAAGTGAAGCATATCAAACAAAAACTAGTAATATGGAACAAAGAGGAATTTGGCAATATTTTCCAGGGAAAAACAAATATCGCCTCCCAGATGGAACAGGTCCAACAAGCCATCATAAATGAAGTTCGGATAGAACAAATGATAAGGAAGATAAGCAAATACAATCTCAAATTAATGAAATAGAAAAACAAGAGGAACTGCTCTGGAAAAAGAAATCTAGAATATGTTTGCTCAAAGAGGGGAAAAAAACACAAACTTATTCCACAGATCTATCATTCAATGAAGGCGTCACAATCACATCACCTATTCAAAATATAGACAGGGCAACAGTGTGACAAAACATTCTGACATAGAATAAGAGTTAGTCAAATTCTTTCAGGATCAACTCACTGAACTAGTAACAAAGTGAAGGCCGATTATTCAAAAAACTACTCAAGACTTCTTGCAGCTAGTCTCACTGGAATAGAAAAATTCCCCCTTGTGTCCCATATTTCCATAGGAATTTGAGCAATAATTGTTTGACATGCTTAAAGGAGAATCATCGGGTCCTAATGGCTTTACTTTGGATTTCTTTCAAGCATGTTGGCCCATCTTAAAGTGGGACACATGGGCCTTAGTAGAATACTCCCACCCTCACTCCAATTTTATCCCAGATCTAAATATAACCTTCCTCACCTTCATCCTGAAGGAATACAAGGTGGAAAACCTCAACAAAGTTCGCCTAATTTCCCTCTATAACATGGTCTACAGAATCATCACTAAAGTCATCGCCAATCGACTAAATTTTTTTCTTCCCTCTTTGATTTCTCTAAAACAAACTAGCTATGTGGAGGGGAGGCAAATATTGGATTGGTTTATCCTTTCCACATGGTCATCCACTCTCTAAAAATTTCCAAAACCCTCAGTATTCTCTTAAAATTGGATATGTCTAAATCCCTGAGTTGGTGATCCGAAAAGATATTTTAAATGACTATGGTTGAGTTATTATGCATGTTTTCATTAACCAATTAAGGAAGCTTAGAAAGAGGAAGAAGATATGAGAAGATATCAAATCCATATAAACATGTACAAAAATGAAATGAAGCAATAAAAAACAGCAAACCATAACACCAATGTGATAACGGAATTCAGCAATCTCGCCTACGTCTCCGAGCCTTTGTCTTAGTGGGTGAGGATTTTCTTATTTCTGATTAAATCTCAATAGTACATCACAATAGTGCCAAAAGGTTAAAAAAATGATATTTTATTGTTCTACCAGATCTCTAGAACCCAACAGAAGAAACGACACTCAAATCAGATGACCGAAGCTCCCAGAAATGGCCCGCAAAGGTGCGCTCCTCAACAGCTTCCCTGCATAAAATGGCTTTGGCTTGGATTTCCTTCAGCATAAATTTTCTCTGAATCTCCTCTCATGGCCTCAAGAAGACCTGCTTTATATAGATCTGAAGTTTGTAGCCATATCCCAACTCCCCCCCAAGATATGGCTTCAAAAAGGGCCCAATATCACCCAAAAATGGGCAAAAATCTCCAATAACAACTAAAGAAATCATAAAAATCCAATAATCTAAAGTGAAAAACCCATTTTTTCAATATAATTGGGCTAAATTCCCCTGGACTGGGCATGCACCCCCTTAATAGGCTCACATGTCTATGATGTGGCCAAGCACCAACCCCTAAGGGCTGCGCGCTGGCCCTTATCCCTGCTAGCTCCTAGATATACTGCAAGTTCATGGGACCAGGGACCAATCCCCGTGCCAACAACCAAACACATAGTACCAAGTTATATGGCATGTGTTAACAGAGTCGCCCGATACCAAGGGTTAGGCTCTTATCCATCCACACTATCGGTCAACATTTGGTCATATGTCAGTTTTCACACCGGGTAACAAAACCACGGGCTAGGGCTAGACCCCAGCCCTTTCCGCCTTCGCACTAATACTTGGTGCAATTCATATATTAAATAAGTGGTATGGTTAACAAGCACCATCTGTGGGTGGCTTGGCCAACCCAAATCTTCCAAGACTTAGCCCAGTCATAGGTCATGCGTTCGATCCTCATGGAGACCAAAACATTTTTTTCAACGAACCAATCGGTGGGTGCCACGAGGCATCCTACGTTTGTGCCATGTGGAACCGCTTCATTCGCCAGTCTACTGCCACATGCCAAACGAGGATTTTCCCAACAGTCACATCACCTGCCCTATTAGAATTTCATACCCTGTCATGTGTGGTTGTACGAGTGTGCCATGTGTCACCCTTATAGTGGTGACACATGTCACCTCCCGATTGGTCCACCTGTCCTGTCCACATCAGCTCCATATGCCCAGTCACCCTACCACGTGTCACCTCTAGAGGCTGCCACGTTAGTTCTACAAAATCTTCCAACTGTGATGCCACATAATTTGTACGGTCATACAGCCTGTACAGTCAGCTTCCACGTGGCACTGTACGGACTATACAGTGAGCATGTTTTTTCTTGTTTGGCAAAATGAACAGAACGTGATATCAGGGGAATACGACATTCGTTTGTGCCAATTGAAGTTGCATTGGGTTCATATCGACGAGGCCTATGCACATGTCCGTTTTGAAGCCATTCCAAGAACTTTTATTTTTAGGCCTTTCTGAGCCCCATCAAGCTCCTGGATCCAAATCTGGATCACACCTCCTCACTAAAGGAACTTTTGGTCCCCAAAATTTTATTGACCAGTCAACAAGCTCAGGATAGGCCACCCGACTTGTTCTCTGTCGATGAACTCTGTCCTGTGTACCTGTCTCATCGACATCAACTGTAACACAATCATGACAATTGATAGCATATTGTTAGCCATTTGAACCCTGTCACATTTTACTGAAGCCACTATCATCCATGTAGACAACATTAATAATGATATCATCAAAAATACGACTGCAAATGAGCTGATATACTTGTAATATTTGCATGACATGAACTTATCTTAAAGCAAACCGTGATTGATTTTTCATTCAACAATCATTTCCTGTTCTTTCTTAAGATCGATCACTTGATTTGAAACAATTATAGGTTTTTTGCTTGCTTGAACTTCCTTATTTAATTGTTCCATTGTTTGAAGAGTTTTATTTGCCTTTACATGATGAGCATGAACCACTTAATATTGACCTTCTTTGGTTAACTGATATTGCTTCTTTGTCTTGTAGAATATTTCTTTACGATCATATAAATATGGACTACCTAAGACCATTCCACATTCACTTAGTGGCACTACATCACATGCTACCTCGTCCACATACTTAGATGAAATAACAAATTTTAATGTGCACTGTTTGGTTATGTGCATTTGATGATGGTTGCTTATCCATTTAAGTGTGTAAGGCTTATGATGTACTTGTGTTTTTAACCCCAATTTCTTAACCAATTCCCTGAAATTAGATTAGATTGAGATCCACTATCGATTAATGTATCAACCTTAGTGTGCCTCATGATGACCCTGATGTAAAACAAGTTATGTCTACAATCAATTCCTCCACCAATTTTATCTGTCATACCAACCAGTGAGACCTTAGACTCATCACCTAAATCTGATCCCAAGTCTATGGGTCGTGTTGTCGCTGCAACTGTTTGCCTCCCCTTCTTTTCCTTGAACCACTTTGGCCTCTTCTCGAGATGCAATTTCCAACAGCGGTCCTCATCATGACCCTCTTTCTTGCAATTCTTGCAAGAGGGCTTCTCTTCCTTTCTTTCCACTGAACTTGACTTCTTTCCATGCCACTTCCTCTTGTCCTCTTTCCTTGAAGACGATTCCCCTGATACACCAACACCTGTTTTCCCTTCTTCAATGTATGTCACTTGAACAAAAACCTCATCAAGATTAGTTGGTCCAAACATGAATACAGTGTTTCTAATATGTGCAGGTAGACCTCCTATATACTTCATAATAGTTTCTTGGGTATGTAAAGGGATATATAACATCAATGCCATTTTTTGAAAGCCATATATATAATCTTGCACTGTTTTTCCTTTTCTTAGTTTTAAATCTTGCCATTCAATTAATGCTTTCTCTTTATAGCCCAAAGGATAGAATTTCTTTCTAAGTGTAGAAATAAAACTCTTCCATGATGGAAATACATTACCCACTTGTTGCATTCCATTTTGCAACTTGCTTTGCCACCGGATGAGTGTTGTTCCTGAAAGTCTCAATGATGCCAACTTGATTTGTGTGGCCTCATCCTTGATCTGTTGCACACTGCAATAGACCTTCATTTGTCTGACCCAATTTTCAAGTCTCTTTGCATTAACTTCACCATCATACATGGGTAATTCGAATTTAACATCAATTTTTAATAATGGCATTTCATTGTTATGTTTATGAACATGTTTCTCTGCATTAGATTTAGAACTTGAACTTGAAGAAGAAGGAGAAGAAGGAGGTGATGATGGAGGTGAAGGAGGAATCTGAGGAGGATCCTCTCCTTCTTCACTTTTTCCCTTTGAATATTCACCCATATTTGGTCTTTTCCGTTCCAAGTAATCCTCGTACAAAACCTTCATCATCTTCGACATGGTGAAGAAAGTTTTTCGAAACTCTTTCTCATCCTGAGAAAGTCCCTCTTCTGATGCCATCTTCTCGCTTTGAGAAGTTATATTTTCTCAATCCAATCAATGGATTCTATTCAACAAGCTCACCTTCACCACAAAGTAGCTTTTCCCTGGTTAACATGAAAAACTCAAATCCAAATGTCAACTAGATCTGATAGCACTTGATCCGAAAAGATATTTTAAATGACTATGGTTGAGTTATTATGCATGTTTTCATTAACAATTAAGGAATCTTAAAGAAAGAGGAAGAAGATATGAGAACGTATCACAACCATATAAACATGTACAGAACTGAAATGAAGCAATAAACATTAGCAAACCATAACACCAATGTGATAACGGAGTTCGACAATCTCGCCTACGTCTTCGCGCCTTTGTCTTAGTGGGTGAGGCTTTTCTTAGTTTTGTTCAAAGCTCAATAAGTGAATCATAGCAGTGCCAAAAGGTTTAAAAAATGATCTGGTATTGTTCTACCAGATCTCTAGAACCCAACAGAAGAAACAAAACTCAAATCAGATGACCGGAGCTCCTAGAAATGGCCTGTAAAGGTTCTCTCCTCATCAACTTCACTACATAAAAATGGCTTTGGCTTGGCTTTCCTTTAGCATAAATATTCTCTAAATCTCCTCTCATGGCCTCAAGAAGGCCTGGTTTATATAGATCTGAATTTGGTAACCATCTCCCAACTTCCCCCCAAGATTTGGCCTCAAAAAGGGCCCAGTATCCCCCAAAAATGGGCAAAAACCTCCAATAACAGCTGAAGAAATCATAAAAATCCACTAATCTAAAGTGAAAAACCCAATTTTTGCAATATAATTGTTCTAAATCCCCTTGGAATCGGCGTTCACCCCCTTAATAGGGTCACATGGCTATGATGTGGCCAAGCACCAGCCCCTAAGGGCTGTAGGTTGGCCCTTATCCCTGCTAGCTCCTGGATTTACTGCAAGTTCATAGGACCAGGGGTCGATCCCCATGCCAAAAACAAAACACATAGCATCGGGTTATATGGCATGGGCTAATGGAGCCACCCGAGACCAAGGGCTAGGCTCTTATCCATCCACGCTATCGATCGGGGGTTGGTTGTATGTTATTTTTTCCGCCGGGTAAAAAAACCACGGGTTGGGGCTATACCCCAGCCCTTTCTGCCTCTGCAATAATAATTGGTACAATTCATATATTAAAAAAGTGGTATGGTTAACAAGCACCATCTGTGGGTGGCCCGGCGAGCCCAACTCTACCAATACTTAGCCCGGCCAGAGGTCACGCGTTCTATCCTCATGGATACCAAAACAATTTTCCCAATGAACCAACCATTGGGTGCCACATGGCATTTCTTTATTCGCTAGTCTATTGCCACGTGTCAAATGAGGATTTTCCTGATGGTCACATTACCTGCCCTGTCATCATTCTGTACCCTGCCACATGTTGTTGTACAGGTGTGCCACATGTCACCCTTACAGTGGTGACACATGTCACCTTCCGATTGGTCGACCTGTCCTGTCCACGTCATCTCCGTACGCCTAGTCACCCTAACACATGTCACCTCCAGAGGTTGCCACGTCAACTGTACAAAATCTTCCAACTGTGCTTTCACGTCAATTGTACGACCATATGGCATGTAAGTCAGCTTCCACGTGGCACTATACGGACTATACAATCAACATTTTTTTGCATGCTTGGAAAAACAAATAGAACGTGATATCAGGAGCATATGACGTTCGTTTGAGCCCGTTCAAGTTGCGTTGGGTTCATATCGACGATTCCTACGCACATGTCTTTTTTTAATCCATTCTTATAACTTTGATTCTTAGGCCTTTTTGAGCCCCATCAACCTCCTGGATCCAAAGCTGGATCAGTTGGCAAGACATTCATCATACCCTTCACACCTTTGGCTTATCCCCTATCCTTCAGAATTCTCAATGCATCATGACAACTAGTATTTCTAAAGTATATCCTTAAATCCATGCCTCTTTACTTGTTTTCATCCATGGTTTCTCCCAAAGTGATCCTGAAAGTTGTCTGAATCCTCCAAAGTTCCTTTTTGTGGGGTGGAACTTGCAAAGAAACGAAATGGGATTTAGTCACTTGGAAACTCTCAGTCTCCCTAACCTCAAACGAGGACTCATTCTCAAAGATCTTGATGTCCCCAACTCGTTTTGTGGAGCTAAAACATGGTGGCATTGACTGACATCAAATAATACTCTATGGGCCCTCCTTTCGTGCAACAAGCACTACCCTCTCATAGAGCCTCAAGACCTGATCATACTTTCAGGAAATATTTCAAGCTCCTTAATATGGAATAATGTCTGGAAAAAGAAAGATATTATCCAGACTCATTGTTTTTGGGAAGTCAAGGATGGAACCAATGCTTTATTTTGGGATGAAACATGGAAACAACTTCCTCCTTTCCACAACAATATGGAAATTATTTCGAATGGATGTGAGTAGAATTTTCAACTTATTTTTCTATCTGGCCCCAACTATTAGCACTAGAATTCACCTTCAGATTGAATTGAAGGTAAGCCCAGTACCCATCAGTTTATATGTCATAGGTTGGTTTTAAAGAGGTCAAATGGGCACAAACTCAATGATAATAATGTTCTAAATCGGAAATATGGACTAGCATGCACAAGCATTTGAGGTCTGGAATCAACTTCAATCAGTAAGTTAGAGTAAGGGTGAATAGAAGGAAGACTTTGGAGAGGAGAGTGTAGAAATATGCTATGGACATCATGTCTTCAAGCAGCCTAAAGAGGAAAAACTCAAACAAAAGATCCTCTTGGATTCAAATTTTCAAGGAAACTGAAAGAAATTATAACAGTACTATAATCAAAACATTCATCATAATACAGCTACAACAATTCATTTGAATTAGTCATTCATGAAATCTCTCAGTATCAGAGGCAAATAAGATGGAGCAAGAAAGATGACTTAGATTAACCAAGATGTCTCAAAAACAAATACATAACCAGAGAACCAGTGTTCTTCATAAAAATATTACAATAGCAGGGAGCCTATCTCAACCATTTGACCTTAATAAAATATCAAAACTGCCTATATATACTAAAATGTTGCAACCACCAGGAATGTGATCAGATCACTGCCTTCAAAGCCTTCATTTGGTGCCCACTCTATCAGGTTGTGTAGACTTCATGATGTTAGGCGCGAGCCAGGCATAGTTATGTGCTTTACAGGAAAAATTGCCCATAAGGAAGCTTCGAATCATAAGTGTGCCTTCATGTATGCTCTCTGCAATGTTTTCCATTTATGGGATGAGGTGAGGTCTCAAATGTTGCCCACAATCTTCAATAATTGTCTTCATTGGGATTAGGACTGGGCCTGACACCCATAACTGTTCTCAGATGATGCCAATGACTTATGCGAGTCCATCCCGATGCCTCGAGGCCATGAATGTTCTTTGTCTATTACCAATACGAGCTTTGCAGGTGGTGGTCTGAAAGTGTATGTGTAAGGGTGATGTGGAGCGAGGTGCTTGACGAAAACTCGCATGCCCCAACGAGTGAGCGATGACCATGAGTTTCTCTTGGATAGGATGTTATATGAGCACATGATTGCAGGGCCGCTCAAAGGTGGTTTGGATTTAGAACACTTTTGGGCCCTCAATCCATCTCCCTTCGCCACGTATCGCTCTTGACTTACCATGTTTTCAATTGCGAGACCACTTAAGAAAATTATCGCTCGTGCATATTGCGTTCCCACAAGGGACTATGGCCATTGATATCATGATCTTGGATGAGGATTTCACGATCAGTGGCTCAAATATTCCCCCTTCAAATCAATGGATCAGATCTTCCCTTTCAAAACAACGACCGAGATTTGGTTTGTGGATCGACCTTCGGGCTTTTCAATAGTCAAAATTTATTTTCTCCAAGAAAATTCTACGGAGCTAGGGATATGAAGACACATGGATCTTGCTTATCAATGGCTCAGATCCATTTCGGGCCTTCGGCCACTTTAGCAGCTTCGGCAAATTCGAACGCTGAAAGATTAAAACTGCCTTCTGGTTATGCTTCAATCCTGAAACATAGTGTTTGAGAAAGCTACATTTTGTGTTCATTGTTGCGGCCTGGATGACAAAGGATTTGGACAACTAGATGTGGGTTTGGGAAGGCAGAAGGATCAGTGATAGAGACCAAGGAGATGAGTGCTCAAACACAAAGGGGAAAACAAAAACGACTTTGTCGACTGAAGGGGAAAATTAAGACTTGGTCTACGAAAAGGATAGAGTCAGGGAATAATTACAGACTTAGGTAGAAACCACAAACCCACAGGGCTCTGAAAATTTCATGTGATAACATTTGGCTCCACAGGGGATGGCATGCTCCCTGCGAGCTGCCAATAACCAGTAGTTCCAGTGCCTTAGCCATTGGGTTATGGAGTCACTTATAAAAATTGAAAACAAAAGAAAAATGATATTTACAATGACATGGGAAGCCACTCATGTCTTAAGTAAAAAAAAAAATCATAAAATACCAATTTACAAGGCTACCAAAAACTTCAGCATCCTTCAAATCCTGCATCTTGTAAGTGTTATTTGTAAAAACGTCAGAAATTTTGAAGGGGCTGATCCACAAGGCGTCAAATTTATCGTGCTTTCCTTTGTCTTGTTTAGGTGCATCCCACTTGAGTACTAGATCTCCCAACTGGAAATCCTCTTTGGTCACCTTCTTATCAAAATCCTGCTTGATCTTCTGTCCAGTAGTTTCTCTCTAGTTTGTTGCACTTCTACCAGCTGTTGTATTCTCCTAATCATATCATTTGGTTCTCCCTGGTAGTCTTGTAAGTAAGGAAAGATGAGAAGGAAAAATGGCTTCACCTCCATATACAAGATGGAAAGGAGAGATACCAAGAGATATCTTTGTTGTCACTTTATCAGTGCACAAAGAAAATTTAAGCTTTGAATCCCATGCCTTCTTATTGTCCTCTAATAGTATTTTGATGATCTTAATAAGTCTCTTGTTAGAGGACTCTACCAGTCCATTCCCTTGGGGATAGTAAGGAGTAGAGTGAATCAATGTGATTCCAAACTATTCACAAAACTCAATCAATGGTTCAGCCTTGAAAGCTGCAGCATTATCAGTGAAAATTCTATTTAGACAACCAAATCTTACCATAATATCTTCAATAAAACCAATGATTATCTTGTGGGAGGAATTTCTTGTGGGGATGGCCTCTATCTTCTTAGTAAAGTAGTCTGTGGCAGTCAAAATCCACCTATGCTAACCACTTAAAGCAGGATGAATTTCCTCAATAAAATCTAGGCCCCACTGCTGAAAGGGTCCTAAAGCTACCACAAGCTTTAATGGAAAAGACTTAAGTTGTTGATTTCCAGACAATTTCTGACACTTGACACAAGACCTGATCTTTGCACAGACATAAGTGAAGAGACTAGGCCAAAATACCCAGCCCTGAGAATCTTGTAGGTTGTGGTTCTCCAGAAGTGATGCCCCCCACATAAACTGTCATGAAAATCATACATAATCTTTTGGGATTCCTTTGGGTCTAGACATCTCAAAATCACTCCTAAAGGGTCTTTCCAATATAAAACTTGATCAATCAGAAAATATTTAATTGATTTGAGCTTCAAATCTCTTACCTTGCTCTTTCCCATGCCATACAGAGGCTGTAACTTCTGTAGGAAAAATATAATGTCTTTGTACCAAGTGCATCCTGCCAACGGGGGTGTGAATTTAGGATCTTCATCAGAGAACTCCACTTGTTGATTCTTTGAACAAATGTTGATGAAATTGACCTCAAAGGCTTTATAATTAGATTCAGCCAGCAACCTAGCTAAACCTCGACCTTTAACCAATTTGGTAGGATTCATTTCAAGATCAAATTCAAGGATTTTGGCAATCCACTTCCTCCTTCTTCTGTCTATGTCAGGCTGAATGAGGTTCTCCTTCACAGAGGATGAAGGGACATATGCAATGACTTTTGAATGTAACACATAAAATCTTAAATCTTTGAGAGCTTTAATCAAAGCATAGGCCTGCTTTTCCATGATTTCATACTTTATTTCAGCATCTCTCAGTGCCCTACTGAAAAAGGAAATGGGTTGGTCTAACCCTTCGGCATTTTTCTGCAACAAAATAGTTGCTACTGTGTCAAATGAAGAAAAAGAGAAAATCCAAAATTCCTTGGAGTAGTCAGGACTGATGAACACGGGTGCTTCAGTCAAGGCCTTCTTTATTTTTTCAAAAGAGTTACGATATTCAGAAGTCCATTTGATTTCATTTCCTTTCCTCAACATGGCTGTGATAAACTTTACCAACTCAACAAAATTTGAAACAAACCTTCTTAGAAAATTAATTTTCCCCAAGAAAGACTGAACTTCTTTCTTGGATATAGGAAGTGACAATGTTTGGATAACTCCTACCCTACTGTGATCAATCCTTACTCCCTCAGTTGATACTATGTGCCCGAATAATTTCCCCTCCGTCATGGAAAACAATGAATTTTTAGGATTTAAGGAGAGACCAAATTTCCTGCATTTCAATAAGACCTTTCTCGGATGATAGCCATTCTCTTTATCAGACCTGGAGAAAACTGTAATTTCATCCAACTAGATGACTACAAATTTATTTATTTTCTCCGATGAATGCAATGTCCATAACTCGTTGGAAGTTTACCCCTATGTTCATAAATCCAAAGGGCATCTTAGCCTACATGAATGTACCCCAAGGAGTAGGGAAGGTTGTCTTCTCTCTGTCTTCAGGAAAGACATAAATCTCATTTTAGCTAGAAAATCCATCAATCATGGACATCCTAGATGCACCAGTCACACTCTGTAATATGTGCTCCATCTTTGGCAGGGGGTAATTTACCTTCTTAGAGCTTCTGTTCAGGTTCCTGAAATCGACACAAAGTCTGATTTCTCCATTCTTATTTCTCACTGGGACCAAGTTGGCCACCCATTTAGAGTACCTCAGAGGGATGATAATCTGGGCACCCAAGAGATTTTTCACCTCTTTCTCCATAATAGGCAGCAACATAGGATTTATTTGTCTCAATTTTCGCCTAAATGGTTTGGCCTCTTCCTTCAATGGTATATTATGTTCAATGACACTTGTGTCATATGTTATGATATCTTCATATGTTCAAGAAAACACATTAGCAAATTATTTTAACAGGTTTTCATATTCATCCCTTTGTTCCCTAGACAAGTTACTTGACAACTTGACAAATTTTGGGTCATTTTCTGTGCCAATATTGCACTCAATTATATCAACATCATCAGTTTAGCCTTTAAACTTTACTACCACATCATTCCCATAAAACAATCTTTCCAAAGGAACTAGTCCCTTTGGAATGTGGTTGGTAGGCAGTTGAACAATATGGTGATTAACAATTTTATTTAAAAATACATCAGCATGAGGGTTAGCTTCAGAATCATGGTCTTGATCAATATGTAATGCAAAGAACTCATCAACGGACTCAAGAAATGTTTTGATCTCAAGATCATCCTCAAACACCTTCCAATGCTTGACATTGTCAGGTATAGAGGGTCTATATTACACCTCTACATCATACTTGAGTTTAGGTGGTAGTGTGACTCATAAATGGCTTGTTGAAACAGCCAAAGAATCAGCCATGGTATTTTCCTCTCTTGGAATAAATGAAATGTTGAAATCCAAGAAGAAACTATCAACTAGGTCCCACACTTCATTTATGTAAGATCTGAGCCTAGGATGCTTAGCTTGATAAGTATTTTTGATCTAATGAAAAATTAGCTCTTCATCTCCAAATACTGATAACTCTTATATCCACATGTCCTTTGCAACCCTTAAACATAAAACAAGAGCTTCATACTCTGCCACATTGTTGGTAGCTTGAAATTCTAACTTGTAGGAAAAGGGTATGGTCTCTTGACACGGTCAAACAAAGACTACTCCAACACCAACACCTTCCTTAGAAGAGACTCTGTCAAAGAAAATCTTCCAAACAAGGGTAGTTGGAGGGTTTTCACAAAAACAAATGGATTGTTTCCTGATTTCAATAGGAGGTTCAGGAGTATCAGCCCACTGCAATATGATGGATCCCAAATCAGTGTCAAAAGAAAAAATAGGATGGTTGGTGGGGTTTGCTTCATCGTTGATGATGTATGCGAGATGCGCTTCCCTATAGAGTCTCCTTTGTTCACCCCCGAATACAATAATGGTGGCGTATGAAAGGTCCCTCTGCAGGGTTCCCCCCAATATCTTTATCTGAGATCTAGATAGGAGCATCCCGAACTTAGGGGGAACATCATCCACTACGATGTCCCTGACCACGCTCTTCATTGGCTGTTGGAACAGAGAAACGACTAGGTCTTTCATAACCCCAAGGCACTTCACCTTCCTGGAGTCAAAATAATACAGGTCATGGTAGGTTTTTGTCACCTCCAACCCGAGCTCTTCCATGACAATCTTAGACATAATATTGTGAGATGCCACTGAATCCATTAAGAAGTTATGAAACACCTTATCATGGATGTTCAATGAAGTGTAGAAGGGAGGGGAGGATTCATATCTATCCTCCACCAAAGGCCCTAATATGATAGCTGACATTTCATCTTGGAGGTTAACTGAGTCTATGGAATGATACGAAGGTTCGAGCTGCAACATTTTGGAGAGGAATCTTTTGAAGTCTCCATGCTTGACCAGCTCTGAAATGGGTACAGGGATTATAATTTTTTGTATTTCATGCTCAAAGTTGAAAGAGGAGGGGGCCTTTAGAATTTCTCTCACTTCTGGAACTAGACCTTTGACCATTGGTGGGGGGGTCTGTGCCTTCTTTTCCTTTCTTCGGTCTACAATATCTTTAACAGGTTTTTATACTCTGGTAGGTCGATCAGGGATGTCATATTTCCCTTCTTTCTGTTTGGACCTCAGATTATATCTGTTTGGAGTGTGGTTGGCCTCTTCCCCTTTACTCAACTCATTCAGTTGATTACTCATGAGGGCCTCTTCATATGCAAACTGAGTTAAATGAGGGGATGAAGAGGTATCTCCAAGGCAATGGATCTCAGGATCAAAATCTTCTTCCTCTCCATCTTCATCAGTAACCAGGTTGTTTTGGAGAGGATTTTGGATTTTTTTATCATCTCGGTCCTTATTCCTCTGATCTTTCTGAGTGGTCTGAGGGGCATTGATTGGTCTCTTGAAACTACCCCTATTATCAGCAATTTGGGGATTCCTATAGCTCTTCTTTCCTTCTAATTCAATATTTTCCACTCTAGCAGAAAGTGTTTTTCGTAGCTTGGTCACTTCATCCATTTGAGGGGGGGCAGCAGAGGAACTAGAAGTTGGAGATTCATACCTACCTTTTCCTCTATCTCTATCAGCTTTACTCCTAAGTTTTTCAGCTGCCAATATATTAGATTCTACTTCAAGGGATGCATCTTGCATATGAGCCAAGGAGGTAGCTCTTCTTTCTCTTAACAGGAGGCAAAAATCAGGGTCAAAAGCATTAGCATAAGTCATATTGGTAGAGGTTTATGTAGGTTTAATTTCAGCGGGAATCTTTTTATACATCTTATTAAATATTTTTGAGAAGTCTGAAACAGATTCCCCTTCTCTCTTAAGTGCCATGAATTTTGTAATATAATAAAGGAGATATTTTTTATTCCCACAATTTCTTAAGAATGAATCATCTAGAGCAACAATCCCATAAATAGATCTATGAGGAAAGTCTTTAAACCAATCCCTAACATCACCATCAAGGCTCTGAACAAAAAATCTCATCCACACATCTTCATTTTCGAGGGCATGAATCTCTACAAATCTATAAAAGGATGCAAGGTGCTCTTCTGCAGTCATGTATCCCTCCCCTGTGAATTGGTACATGTACTTAAGGAAGTTTGTGGGTGGGATAGCATTCATAGGTTGAGGTAAAGCTAGAAGGGCATATCTAACAGCCAATATCTCAACCATCATGTTCCTAGGAGGATTAGCACCTGCCATTTGGACGTGAACTGGAGGAGAACCAGGAGGAGATGGGGTTCAGACAGATGAGAATAGGGTTTTGCTTCTGGGAGAAAAAGGAAAAGGTTGAGTGTTAGGAGATAAATGGGTGTCAAAGATCTCTCCTTCCAAATCAAGAATAGGAGGGGAGAAATTGACAGGAAAACTCTCAAAACTTAAATTTCTTGAAACTCTAGCAGTTTGTATAATAGGAGAATCAGAAGCAATTACTGGAGTTTGTAAAGAGGGATTATGAAAATTATCAGAAAAACTTGGTACATTAGTAGAGGTACATTTTTTAGTGATATTTCCCTTTCTGATAATTTCCTTTGGGTCAACTTCATACGTTGCTAGAGGCAGTAGTGAAGTGGACCTCGCGTGTCTTCCTTTAGGAGCCAGAACTAAAACAGTGGAGTCGAAACAATGGAGTCGTCAGGTGCAAGTTGCAATCTTCAATGGTACTGATATCTTATGCACCTTTAGAATCAGAGCTTCTTTTTCGTTCTATCCTAGGGAAATTTCTTCAATTTATTCCTTGGCAATGGCGCCAGAAATGTTAGCACTAGAAGTCACCTTCAGATTGCATTGAAGGTAATCCTAGTACCCATCAGTTTATATGTCACTGGTTCGTTTTAAAGGGGTCAAATGGGCACATACTCAATGATAATAACATTCTAACTCAGAAATATGGACTAGCATGCACAAGCATTTGAGGTCTGAAATCAACTTCAGTCAGTAAGTTGGAGTAAGGGTGAATAGATGGAAGACTTTGGAGAGGAGAGTGTAGAGGTTTGTTATGGACATCAGGTCTTCAAGCAGCCTAAGAAGGAAAAACTCAAACACAAGATCCTCTTGGATTCAAATTTTCAAGGAAACTGAAAGAAATTATAACAGTATTATAATCAAAACATTCATCATAATACAGTTACAACAATTCATGTGAATCAGTCATTCATGAACTCTCTCATTATCAGAGGCAATTAAGATGGAGCAAGAAAGATGAATTAGATTAACCAATATGTCTCAAAAAAAATACATAACCAGAGAACCAGTGTTCTTCATAAAAATATTACAATAGCAGGGAACCTAGCTCAACCATTCGACCTTAACAAAATTTCAAAACTGCCTCTATATACTAAAATGATGCAACCACCAGGTGTTAGCAACAATTCTTGTCTGGGGAACAAGAGTATCCAGGTCTGCAAGTTTCACAAGAAGTGCCCAAGAGCAGCACGAAAGAACCTCGTTTCAGGCTACCAATCAAGGAAGCGGATGAAGTTATGTTGTCAGNGATCCATCTATAAGAGTAGATTGACGGTCGGTGGGAAATCGCGGTTAGCGGAGTTGCACTAGGATTAGCGCGATGGATAGCGCTCATAATACATTCATGAAGGATCTCGACCGTCCATCCAAAAGGACACTTGGTGCGCGATCATGTCATGTCGGCTATCAGGAGTTCAAAGGGTGAGGGGTTCCTCGTCATTTTACATCTCGAAACCCCGAACCGCGAAATACTGAAAGGATCCAGGTATAGGCGGTCCCACATTCAAGAAACGAGATTGGTCGTCCATCCAAAAGGACACATGGTGCGCGATCATGTCATGTCGGCATTCGAGAATTCGAGGGGTAAGAGCTCCTCATAATTTTACATCTCGAAACCCCGAACCCCGAAATGCAGATAA
>SNQJ01S0043080.1:30530-62263 GCA_010110895.2 Picea sitchensis | reverse complement strand
TACAATATCTATGTACAACATATTTACTTTTTTACTCCTACCTAAATTATAGAAAGGATTCCATAAATTATGGTGGACAGTAATTTCTAGTAAAAATGTCTAATTACCTAAATATGAGGAATGTACTTCATATTTACTTCTACTGATATTTATGCAAATAATCACGTGAATTATGGAGGGACAAATTAACAAATTCAAATTCTATGTGGATGGATTATAACCAAATTAATCGTTGGGTAGTTACAAAGGTATTCTCCAACTATTTATAAGAAAGAAAATTAAATTAAATTTTAAATTTAATTTTTCAAAGAGACGTGTCTTTTTTGGATCAATCTAATATTACTATAAAAAGGCACTTGAAAGACACAATAATAGACACACATATTTCTTCTCTCTCACACATGGGAAGTGATCTAAGGAAGAGATCAAAGTTTCTATGAAGTTGAAATTTTCCGAGTTACTTAGTGATGTTCTAGAGTTTAGTAAAGTAATCTCGTATGTCATTGGCAATAATTACCACTTGCAGAAAATTGTGCTCATCTAATTTAACACTAGAAAATCAACATGGTTATCCGTATGGTATCGAGTATATGATGGATGTGTGTTGGTAGCCGTATGACATCGAGTGTGTGATTGATGTGTGTTGGTTATAGTAGAAGACATATCATTTGGAGGGTCATTGTATATAGTTGTGCATAAGATAAATTTATCTCCTCTAGGAGATGCTTTTTGTTGTTCTTGTTTCTTGTTCTAGGAAGGTCACAGGTAATAGGTCTGAGAAGGATCCATAATGATGGTCGCAGGAGGAAAACATGGATGGAAAGAACTTCCAACATGATATCAAGGAGAGAAATTGCCAGATATGATGCTCAAAGACATGAAGTCTCTAGGAGAAATGTACCTCCCAGGACGTGACCATTCCAGATAGCAGAGAAAGTTCCAATGATCATGGATACAATGAGTCAAGACCGACTATAGAAAAAATATGGTAGATCCAATGGAGGAGGAAAACACATTATGAGACTCAAAGGGAGTAGGTGTAGCAGTCCCAGTACATGAGCTAAGCCATGCGATGTTGAGGAAGTAGGCATGGCAGAAGTTCCAGTGTATGTAGAGGCACTCCTAGAGAGGGAGGCGATACTACATCCAGAGGGAGCAAAGATTGATTTACCTCCAGAGAAGGAGGAAGAGATACCTTCAATGTCAAAGGGAACAGAGATAGAGGAGGAGTCACCTCCAGCTCTAGAGGGAGTTTTGATGTTTTTTTAGCTTCTTGAGACATTGGTTTCATGAGGCAACCTTGATATATAAAGTATGGTCCAAGGTGAATTAACATGATCAACATTTACCTATGCTTCTTTGGGAAAAGGAATCCATGTCTGCAGTGTATTTTCAGATTAGAAGTCCTCATAATACTTTGAGGAACATGATGCCCAAGGAGGCCTTCATCGGAGTGAAGCCTAAAGTTGGACACTTCAGGATATTTTGTGTGTCCAACATACATTCATGTACTCAAGGAGAAAAGGATCAAGCTAGACCCTTCAGGCAGAAAGGGTACATTTTTGGGGTACAATGAGTCTTTGAAGGCATACCGGATCTACATCTCTGGTTAGAGACAAATTGAGGTGAGAAGAGATGTTACCTTTGAGGAGGAGGTATCCTTTAAGAGATCTAGAGGATCTCACATGGAGATTGATCAAATTGATCCAATTGATCCCGTTGATCTTGTAGCTCCAGTTGATTTTCCCAGAGATATTGTAGTAGGTCAGAAGAGACCTAAATGGGCTCGTCAGAATCTGCAGGAGGCTGAAGGATATGAATCTCCTCGTGGTACCTTCCGAGTGAGCAAGATACCTTAGAGATATTCATTCTATGTCACAGCTATGAGCCACATCATTCATTTTTTATCCTTCCTATTACGAGGAGGTAACTAGTCATATAGTATGGAGAGATGTCATGATGGAGGAGTATCAATCCATCAGGAAGAATGATGTGTGGGATATTGTTCCAATACTTGAGGGGAAGTTTGTAGTGAATTCCAAATGGATTTACAATATCAAACACATAGTTGACGGGAGCATCGAGAGGCACAAAATGAGATTTGTTGCTAGAGGATTCTCTTAGGTGTAAGGAATAGATTATGAGGAGACATTTTGTCATGTTGCTCGATACACTTCTATCTGGATGATTATTTTCCCTGCAACATCCATGGGTTGGAGAGTGCATCAGATGGATGTAAATAGAACCTTTCTTAATGGAGAGATTGAAGAATAAGTATACATCCAGAAGCTAGATCATTTCCTGATACATGAGAAGGAGTCTCATGTGTGTAGGTTGAAGAAGGCCTTGTATGGACTCAAGCAACCACCTAGATCTTGGTATGCAAGTATTGATGGAAACCTAATGATTTTTGGGATTCAACAAAAGTGTTGTCGATCCCAGCCTGTACTACAAGACTGTTAATGGTGAATCCCTGATTTTGGTCCTCTACTTTGATGATTTATTCCTCACCGGTACAGAGAGCCTTATTTTTGAATGTAAGTATGCGTTGGCCTCTAATATTGAGCTGAAGGACCTTGGTATGATGCACTACTTCTTGGGACTAGATGTGTGGAGAGAACCGATGATATCTTCCTGAGTCAGGGGAAGTACACAATTGAGATATTGAAGAAGTTTGGGATGCTGAAATTGAAGCCCATTGCTACACCGATTGTGATGAATCTAAAGAAAGTAGGTGTGTCTTCTTCTTATTCCAGTGAAATTTATCCGACTATGTACAAACAACTAATTGGATCATTGATGTATCTGGTTAACACCAGACCAAATATTTTCTATGCAGTGAGTGCACTTAGCCAGTTTATGAGTCAGTCGAGACATACACACTGGATTGTTGTGAAGCTTGTGTTGAGATACCCGCGAGGAAAAATTGGACATGGTATGAGATTTTCTTCCAATATTGATATGATATGGAAGGAATATATTAAATTTGATTGGGCAGGGAGCACAGTGGATAGAAAGAGCAACTTCGGGCGTTGCTTCACTTTGGGGTCTTCCATGGTTTCCTAGTGTAGCAGGAAACAAACTTATGTGGATTTGAAGTATTCCAAATATGATAAATAATTTTATGATGTGATTCAAGCCTTGAAAAAATGGAGGCATTATCTTATTCCAAAAGAGTTTTTTTATTTTGACAATCCGACATTGCAGTTTATAACCAGACAAGAGAAGTTGAACTAGAGACATGCCAAATGGGTAGAATTCATGCATAATTTTACTTTTGTTATTAAGAACATTAGTGGGAGCACTAACAAAGTTGTATATTCTTTGAGTAGGAGATGTGTGATCTTGCAAGAATTTCAAGTGAAGACCTTGGGATTTGAACAACTCAAGGAGATGTATCGGGAAGATCCAGATTTCAAAGAAGCTTATGAAGCATGTGGGAACCCTTTGCTGAGGGAGATAAATCAGTGGATGGAATATCTGATCCAAGGTGGACTGTTGCTTAAAGGAAACCAATTATGTGTCCCAAAGTGCTCAATGAGGGATAAATTATTGAAGGAAAATCATAGTGGAGGTTTGGCTGGACACCTTGTCCATGATAAAACGTATGCGCAGCTGAATTATTCATAATTTTGGACAGGTATGAGGTTCGATGTAAATAAATTCATGGATAGATGCGGAATATGCCAATATGATAAAGGAAAGCAACATAACACTGGATTGTATCAACCATTTCCTATTCCAGACAGGTCGTGGGATGCAATAAGTATGGATTTTTTTTTTGGGATTTCCTAGAACCTAGATAGGAAATGATTCTATCTTCATAGATGTTCACATATTTTCAAAGATGACACATTTCATTTCGTGTCACAAAACTAACGATGCTACTCATATAGAATTTTTTTTTTCAAGAAGATTGTGAGATTACATGGATTTCCAAGAAGCATAGTTTCAGACAGAGACATTAAGTTTGTGGGACACTTTTGGAGAACTTGTGGAAGAAGCTGGGAACAAATTTGTCTTTTAGTTCAATGTATCATCCTCAAACAGATGGACACATTGAAGTGGTAAATCAAGTTTAAGGAACTTGTTGAGGATTTTTGTCACTGATCATAATAGTCAGTGAGATCAAATTCTGCCCCAAGCAGAGTTTGCATATAATGACTTACCAAATAGGAGCACTGAAAATCCCATTTCAAAATGTATGGAAACCATCCAAGAGGAATTTCAGAGTTAAGATATTTGGGACGAGATGAATTTCGAAGCACAGGCATAGAATATGTTTCCACATGGATGTAGAGTTTGCATGATCATATTAAGGGACAACTACATAATAGAAACCAAAAATATAAAATCATAGTAGACCAGAGAAGAAGAGAAGTAAACTTTGAGATTGGAGATCTGGTTTTGGTACATCTGAGAAAAGAGAGATTTCCAAAAGGAAATTATAACAAGTTGAAGATGAAGAAGATAGGACAATGTAAGATCCTCATAAAATTTGTTGCAAATGCTTATGAGATCGAATTACCAACAGACATTGGAATATCACCCATATTCAATGTAGTAGACCTGTACCCCTATAGTATGGATGATACGTATGGTCAGGAGGAGATTCAATGGAGACAAAATATGCCCATAGTAGAGAAGCCACAGATAGAGAAGATCTTAGATCAGAGGATTTCTAAGAAGACCAAAAGGAAGATTTATTATGAGTATCTGGTTAAGTGGAAGGACCATCCAATAGAAGATGTTAGTTGGATAATTGAATTTGATATCTAGAAGCATGGAAAGACAGTGCAGGAGCTCATTTAAAGGAGTCTAAGAATATTTTGTCTAGAGGAGTATGATGAAGTAGCATCATCATCAATGTTCATCAAGCCGATTGGAGGACAACTCAACATCAGGCGTGCACATTCAAAAATGTTTTGAAACCCAAGGAGAGCGCATCATTTTAATGTTTTGAAAATATTGTAATTAAAAGAGCTTTTAATGTTTTTAGGCTTGAGACATTACATGAGGCCGACGAATATTGTAATTATCTTAATTAGTTTTAGGATTGTACATATATTGAGCAGTGACTCATATCTGGGTTGTAAATTCCATTTAATTGTAATAATACTTGGTGGTAAAATGTTTGATTATGATGTGAAAGCACTAGCCTAGTCGGTAGGAAGGCTAGAGAAGCCTATCCATGTATAAATATATGTAGACTATGCCCAAATGAGGCTGTTGAAGACAACTGTATTTTGTTGTTGAAGTTCATTGTAAATTGTAGTCAAGGAGAAGTTGAGAGATGCAAGAGAACTCTTTGTAAGAATTCTTTGTTTAATGAATATAACAAAAGAATATTACTTCCATATCTCTGTACATGTTTTCTTTGAGTAATTGGGTAATGTTCTGTTATTTTCTTTCTGTGTTTATATGCCTATGTGTGCATTTTATGGTTAATTGAATGAACCTGTAGTGTTATGTAAATTTCAATTATTTCTCTTATGAAGGACTGGTTCAAGGAGTGCAGAGTAGCCATGCAAGGAGTGCTAAGGAAGATTCATTTTCAAACTCAGAATCTCAGAAGAGATAACGTGAAATTGTACAGGGTGAGTGCAAGGAGTGCATACATACTCGTTTGAATATAAGAGATCAAGAAGACCCTTGAAAAGTCTACATAGGGCCAACACTTAGTCAAACTGTTGAGGAGTCTCAAAGAAGACGGACGTAAGGATCACGTGGGAAGATTTTTTTAAAAACCTCTAAGTATCGAGTTTTCAGAGAACCAAAAGGTGTGTGCAGAGACCAAAATCATATGAGTGATACAACTCAGGATAAAGAGTGACCATAATCTTTGAATGGAGGAATCCTTTCATTTATGAGTTCAAGTGGATGAGATTCTCCCAATGAGGAGTTAAAATTTTCCTAGCTATCAGATCTGGGAAAGTAGCGTGGGTGTTAACCCCTAAAGTTCTTAGGACTTTGTGTATTCAAAGGTTTTCCTGTGTTGTTTTTAAAGGAAGAAAGTTTATCGAAGTCTCGGGAACTGGAGAATATTTGGACCATCCGACTGTGGGGGCATGTGTCCATAGATCCAAAGTAGTTTGGAAGTTCGACTATCCATAAGATTAGAAGTGTGATTGTGGGAGTGTGTGAGCTTCCCAAATTTTTGATTCCTAGAAATAATCCTAACCATCAACGCAATATCCACGTGCCAGTAGATCCTGGAGTTCGGATATTTGGTACTTCGGAGGAACTGAGGCATATTTCACTTTGCGTTGAGAAATCCCAAAGGTCGTAGTTGATCTCGACCATTGGTCGAGGAGGGACACGTGGAGAGTGGATCTAGCCTCCACCAGTTCAACGTTCGGAGGTTGTGAGGGGTTGAGTTGAAAAGATACCTGAAGTCCTGAAGCCTAGAGTGTATAGTAAACATAGACCCTAGATCTTGACATTTGTTGGGAGCCGTAGATCTTTGTCGTAGTTCAGAGTTCGTGAGTTCGAGTGGGTTATGTGTTGGAGTCGGTAAACTCCTTGAATTCCATAGTCTCGAAGTGTCATAGTCTGTGCAATTCAAGGGTGTTATCCCCCGGACTTGGCTGGAGGTCACGTGGATTCCCCTCGCGTGGGTAAATAGACCCTCGTGAACGCAGATTTGTGCACAGTTGAAGAAGATAAGGTTCGTGGTATAATATTTTGAGGGCTCGGCAGGATCCTGAGAGATGATTCATCTCCTTACTAAGAACGATCCTAGATCGGGAGGTTGTGCAAGCCCGATGAGGTGGTGGGGGCTTGTTTTAGGTGTGCACTGGTGCGTCAGTATACTATGGAGTGCACTGGAATATATTTTTGGAAATAATCCTACAATGGTGCGTAAATGTTTTTATTCAACCATTTCATGGTGCGCTCTATTATTAGCAGAACCAGTGTGTCCAGTTTTAACAAGCGCAACATATTATATTTTTTTTAAATAACCTTATCACAATGCATGTATTTAGAGATCGTGTGTTGACCGATGCATCAGTATACAACGAAGTGCACCGGAGTATATTTTTCAAAATAATCCTACGATGGTGCATAATGTTTTAATTTAATCATGTCACAATGCGGTTATTAATGCAACGCCCCGATGCATTGGAGTGTTATAAACTCATCGATGCGGTTTCTTTTAAATATAGGCACTGGTATTCTTTAAAAGTTATTGAAATTTTTATTTGCCAGTAATATAGATTAGAATTTTGCTAGACTGATTATGTTTTAGACTCAAGGATTTCGTGAACTCCCAACTATATTATAAATGGACAATGATTATAGTTTAGGATTTTGAGAGATGGTTATGATCATTGATGATGAGATCAAGGTTATGATCATTGATGGTGAGATCACACAGGTTATGATCATTGATGGAGAGATCATGAAGGCTATGATAATTGACGACAAAATCATATAGTTTATGATCATTGACGATGATATCACGCAAGTTATGATCTTTGACAGTGATATCACACAGCTTATGATCATTGACGATCATGCAAGATGGTTATGATCATTGATGATCATGCAAGATGGTTATGATAATTGACTGCGAGATCACACAAGGTTATAATCAATGACAATCATGATGGTGATATGAGAAGGGTGATCTAGACGGTAGTAGGTACCCATGGAGCAAGATTCCCATCATGGACATCATGGCCATAAGAACTCAAATTGTCATCATAATCACACACAATTGTGAATTAGCAACTAATATAGATTAGAATTTTTCTAGACAACCCGTTAGTTGGGAGTTCACCAAACACTTCAGTCTACAACATGCTTTAGATGATTATAGATTGGAATTTTGAGAGACTACCAATACTTTAGACTCAAGTCTTTACAGTTGAAATCTCTATACTTTAGACTCAAATCTTTACAGTTGAAATGCAAACAGAAAAATTCACAGAAATTCCCAGGAAAAAAATCCCTCTCCCTCTCCCTCACCTCCCAATCCCATACAACATTGTACAGGTCAACCCTCTACTCTTGTTGTTGTTGATCTCTTAGATGACTTCTTTGCATGATTAATAATATGACCGACATTTGTTTTTAATATAACCCTTTTACGGTGCGCTAAATAATGATTTTCACCGGTGCATCATTATTTACGTAGTGCATTGGAGTATTTTTTTTAAAACCTTACCACAGTGCACCATTGTTTGGGAGAAACTATCTACACCAGTGAAATTGTTTAATTAGCGCATCATCATATATAATGTTTTTACAAATAACACTTCCACGCTGCACAATTTTTAAGAGAAATTGTGCGCCCCAGTGCGTCATTATTTTTGTAGTGCACCGAAGTATGTTTTTGTTTGAAATAACCATACTACAATGTGTTACTTTTGTAGGCACCAATGCATTAGGTGTATAAAATTCATCGGTGCATTGTATATTTATAAATGCACCGTACAAAAGCATCATGGCTATGCATAATGTAATTCATCAATGGAGATTTTGGTTTACCAGTCAATGTGATAGTGGGGTGAGTTTTTTTTCTTTTGGTTTGTATTGGATGTCTGTGTTTAGTTTTCAATTGGCATGTTGGCGAGAAACCTCCTCAACTTCCTTCATGTTCTAAAAGGCGTGCAGTGGTCGAGATTGTTTCAAGCAATAGTTCTAGGGATTCTATTTGTGTTATGCTCTTTCCTCTTGGGGAACTTTTCTTTCACTGTTTGAACTAATGTCATATTTGAGAGGGCCTTTTCTATTGGGTGACTACACTTTCATTTTCAAATCTTGTTTGAGTCAATTCTAGGCCTTTTGGGGGTGGAAGGAGAAAGCTTTGTTCCTTTCCAACAATGTGAGGTCCACACCCATTTGGTTTTATTCATTCACAGGCTTAAGGGGTTTAGCTTATGTGTCTCTATTTCATTTTTTGAACTTCATTTCGATTCTGATTAGAATTACTCTAGATGGTGATGGATTTGGTAGTATAGGGTTTAGGCTGATTCAATTCTAGGCCTTGAGGGGATTGAAGATGAAGTATAGGAATTGGATTGAAGGAAACATTGGGATGTTGGATTTACTTCACACACACCTAGGATTTCTTTTTCCTAAGGTTTTTCCTATGTTTATTAGTCATTATTCAGTCTCCTGTATTTTAGGGAGAATATTCCTCTAGGAGAATATTCTTTTTAGTTTTCACTTCAGTTTGATCACTTGAGTGGAGTCTAGATGCTACATTGGGATTATAACCATGCAACATTGGGATCATCACCAACTAATGCACATTGTCCTTGGGATCATCACTATACTAGTGCATTAATCATGATTCTCTGATCTCCTCATCACTTCACTATGTTTCAGTCAATTAATTGAATATTGATAGACTAGTTAACTCAGTTAGGTGGAAGTTCACTTCCATAACTGCCCGAGAGACTAGACTATGTGGAAGTTTACTCTCGTAACTACTAGTGTGTGTCCATATCACTCTCTACCACCACTATGGCACATTGGATTCTCCTCCAGTGCACATTAGTTGATTTATGTAGAGTATATCATGTGTAAATTATCATCCATTCATTTGGTTAATGACAATTCTTCCATTCTTTCTCTCCTGCTTCTCTTTTCTTCTATTTTCTCTGCAACTGTGTATGTCAATTCCTAGATAGATCTATTTTGTGGAGTTTCAACACATTTACATGGTATCGAAGTGAATGGACTGCTAGGGAAAAAGAACACCAAATTATTTTTGCAGGTGCCGAAGATTGAAGACAACGAAAAAATGGAATTTCCAAAAGAATTCATTCTTACACCTTACAACTTATTTGCATGGAAGGAGAAGATGATAATGCATTTTAGAAGAATATGATTGTATAGGTTAACCATGAACACAGAGGAAGAACCAACATCAGCCGTATAAAAATCCAAGTATCGAAACCGAATGGATGAAGCGTTCGAAACAATTTGCAATCTCATTTCTCCTGAACTCCTCTTTCACATATCCTTATGTAAAAACCCTAATGAAGCCTAAACCACCATGGAAGGAATTTTTCACAAATAGGATGAGATGAGGGGACACGTGATCGAGGTGTAATTTCTCACATTGGATCCAAAAAGCTTAGACCATCTCTAATATTTCTTTACCAAATACAAGGATTTGTTGTCGCAACTCAAGGCTTGTAGGGTTGCTAAATATAAGGAGGAGAAACCAATGGTTCTCACCATTCCAAAGACTGAATACAAAGTACCACAATAGTTCCAAATATATCTAAACACAATCACCACACAAGATACATGAAACAATATAGATAACCACACTTTATTATATCAGACCCTTGAGGTAGGGAAACAACATACAATGGATCCTATTATGGAAGGGATCCTCTTCTATTCACTTGCCTCTTTGAGGGGGCTTCCTCCAATTCATCTACCGCTCCAAATACAATAATTCTCTTCATATCCCATTACATTTCTTAAACCCGTTTATATAGTGCTACCATCACCTAAGAACATTCTAGAGGAGTAAACTTCTAGAAGTAGAACCTTTTAAGAAGTCCTCTTACATTTATTATATCTAACTACCCATTTATTATATCTAACTATCATAGTGGGCCTTATTTAATAATATAGTGGACCTAGCCCACCTTACATTGAATGGCCTCCACTATTATCAATATGGGTCGTCTCCCCCCCCCACTACCTCTCTAGCTACCTAACATTCCATCCCTCTTATGAAAGCATTGTCCTCAATGCTTGATGTACAACCATATACCAGGGTCCCATGGATAAGTGTGGACCATGGTGCTGAAGTAGACTAGAGAAAGAGGTTCCCATGGATAAGTGTGGACCATAGTGTTTAAGTAGAATAGAGAACCAAGGTCCCATTGAGAAATGGGTCCCATGTCCAATTTCTCATTTGAGCTACACACAGAAGATATCGACACCCAATAACCAATTGAAAATGATGCTCCCAATACTGATACCTATCATGTGGATCCAAACAAGAATATCCATCCACATAGTGGGAAAGGGTCAAAGCTGAATTTGGAAGGAACAATGCAGGCTGGACACTGGGAATCATAACTAGCTCCTGATGTGTCACATTGATGTGCTCTACAGAAGGTGGTGTAGAGTCATCATATAAACTATGGAAGTGGTTATCATCCTGGAAATGAAAACTATCCATATACCAATCATCACAATCGGCCTCAAAATCATACCAAACATATATTTCTTGATTATATTCATCCCTTATGTCCACCATAAGAAATATCTTCTGCATTCTATCCAATGAATCTTGAATACTACGAAAACTATCATTGAGGACATTTGCAAGGTCATGCAATCTGTCATGCAATGTGCCACACCATGTGTCATACAATTGGGATTTGAATGCTTTAGTTATTTGTAAAATTTATTTGAGGGTTTGAGAGGAAATAGCCATATGAGAACTTTATGAAAATTTATGAACTATGTAGTCCCACCTCCGTCACAAAAAAAAACAAAAAATAGAAAAATAAATTATGACAAAAAATCACGGCTTTTTCCGGAAAACCCTAAAAAATTGTTGAATTTAAAATGATCATAACTTTACTTCCTCGACTCCTTTTCAGATGATTTTGTTTTTGAAATTAGGTATTTTTCTGAGAGGAATTAAAATACCCAGTATGTTTTTCAAAATTCATCTCGTAAAGCTTCAGATATGAACTTGGAGTGAGTCGCCCTCTTTTTCTTCCCTATAAAAATTCTGCAAAAAGAACAAAAAATTCTTCCCTTCTTTGGCCAAGGAAAGTGCTCTGATACCAATTGTTAAGTACCTATACCAAATCTGCAAATATAATTCACTAAGACCAAGAATAAACCATAAACCATTTACCATAACATGAACACAAGAATATAGAAAACCCTTGAGGTAGGGTAACACCATATATTAATCCTTAAGGAAGGATAACACTACTCAAGCAATGCTTGATACATTCACAATATTCTTCACTATGTTTCATTACATTGCTTACACTTCTTTATATAGCTCTATATATATTCTAGGAACCTTCTAGAGAACCTTCTCACATTTATTACATTTAACTACCATAGTGGCCCTTTATTAATATAATGGACCTAGTCCACCTTACATTGAATGCCCAAATTCGCATATATTAAATGACTTCCACCAATAATACATAACCACATTCCCATTGGGTACCTCCCTAGGTACCCCATATTTCCTCCCTAGGTATACTACAAACTTGGTCCATAATACTCAGTGTTTGTATCCACATTTCATTCAGTTTGATTCACATCTGGATCTACCTAGAAGATGCCCTCTCTTGAGGACTTTATCGAGTCTCTGACACAAAAGCAGAACAAGCTCATCAACATGGGAAAAATCGAAGGCCCAAAGGAACATGGAATTATTGTGCAAGATGGAAGCGATCATCAATATCAGAAATCTAAAGACAAAGACAAAAGGAAAGCACATGCAAATACGAAGAAGGAAGGGTACTCAAAACCCTTCAACAATGTTTCCGGATCCAAAGGTGGAAAGGGAAGAAAAGGGGAGAAATGCACTTACTTCCATAAAGGATTCCATCCAAAATACACATGTATGAAAAAACAGATAGGTCTAATGACCCAAATAATTCAACAAAAAATCATTGGAGATCGCATCCCCGTTGGTGCTAAGAAGAAGAAGCCAGAAGATCAGAATCCAAAGAAAGGCAATTCTAGTCATGCTGTGATTGCCATCAACTCCTCTCCCTATGCTTGGATCACATATTTAGGAGCATCACACCACATGGATGCCACAAAAAAGGTGTATTATTCATTGGATGCATGCAAAGTCCCTCCTATTCTAATGGGGGGAAACTCTCCAATCAAGGTAACCAGCAAAGGAAGAATTGAACTCACAAACGAAAGATTTGAGAATGTGTTGCACGTTCCCAAAATTTCCATCAATCTTCTCTTAGTGTATTAGATGACTAACTCCGGCACCAGAAAGAGATTCATATTCACACCTGATGCAGTGGATATCTATGACATGCAAACCAATTCCAAGGTTGCTACCAATGAGGTAAATCATCAATCTAGACTCTATACATTTTCTGAATTTATTGAACCATATTCTGCATTACTGCTTACCCATGCTGATGAAAGAAGTAGGATTGGCACAAATTTTTTGGGAATTTAAATTTCAGATATATGAAAAAACTTAGCAAACAAGGAATGGTTGATGGTCTACCCGACATCCACTTCTCTAAAGGAATGTGAGGGATGTGTTCTTGGAAAACACCCTCAAGAGAAATTTGACAAAGGAAAGACTCATAAGGCTTCCTTTCCTTTAGATCTGATCCATAGTGACCTTATGGGCCCTTTTCTGCATACATAACTTAGTAAAGCGAGGTACATGCTCATTTTTGTTCATGATTTCTCATGCTTCACATGGATTTACTTTCTCAGGCAAAAATCATAGGTCTTTCAACACCTCAAATATTTCAAAGCTCTTGTTGAGACATAGTCAGGAAAGAAAATCAAATTCCTCTAAGAAAATAATGTGGGAGAGTATGTCAACAATGAGATACATAATATTTGTCATGAGGAAGAGATTCAGTTGTAGCACACAGTTCCCTATACTCCACAGCAAAACAAAGTTGTTGAGCGGAAAAATAGATCTCTAAAAAAGATGGCATCTTGCATGCTACATGCAAAGTCACTTCCATAGAGATTATGGGCTGAATCACTTAATTGTGCAACCTACATATAAAAAATATGTCCTCATGGATATGTCAAGGATAAGACCCCCTACGAGGCTTGGAGCGGCCTCAAACTGGAAGTGACCCACTTTCATATTTTTGGTTCACATGCATGGGCCAGGATTCCCTCTGAGAAGAGGAAGACATTTGATCCACATAGAACATAGTGTATCTTTGTTGGATACCCCCAAAATGTGAAGGGATACATACTCATTGATATTTCCTTGGACTATATCATCATTGCGTGTAGTGTCCAATTCGAGGAAAGTGTCTCGCATTTACCTTAGCAGCCACATGCAGACGCCTTTGTTCTTCCACCTGTCAGAGATTATGAGCATGCACATGTCGACTCTTCTTCAGATGAGAGTTCTGATTGATAGGATTCAGATGATCCAGATACAAAGTCAATACCAGAGATGCGTTTAAGGGATAAATTTCGCAAATGGGATATGTTTTCATGGTTTTTCCCAAAAAACATTTTGCCAATTTCCATTTTTTCTAAAAACAGTTCTCCCAAATTCCATATAATAAAATTATTTTACCTCAAAAATCACCAAAATTTTATAGAAATTATATAAAATCCTTATAAATTTGAATATTTTTACAAAACTATAGCCAAACATTTTACATTTTACATATTAAGGACTAGTAATATTATCCCATGTTTCTACATTTTAATATAAATTTCCATCCTTAAAATCATTACTGGTCAGTATAGTCAGATGCAAAGTTAGTGCATGCAGATGCAGATGTAGAGCCAGAGTTGAGGCACAAGTGGGCCCAAACTACTCTTTGGGTTGCAGGGGATATTGTTGGGGATCAAGCTGATACTAGGAGGACTCGATCTGATTTCGAGGAGCCTCCTCTTGCACTCACTGCCACTGAACCATTGCCACCCAGACATATTTTCTTGGTTCAGTCTTCAAATCCACAGTCTTATGGCGAGGCTTATGGAAATTCCTTTTGGGAATCCACCATGCAGGAGGAGTACAACTCCCTCCTTGAGAACCAAAATTGGGATCTGGTTCCTCTTCCTTCAGGAAGGAAACTTGTCAGGTGCAGATGGGTCTACATGACCAAGAGAACAACATATGGATAGATTAGTGTTGAAGGAAAATCTTCCTGCGGACAGGTAGAACTCCTCAAAGAGCTAGACTCTTAACTCTAAGACAGAAAGTGCTTATCATGGTCACTGACTTCCTTTTAGGCCTACACAAACTAATGCATGAAGAGGAAGGAGGAAAGACGTACCTTTTACCATTGTTTTTCCCTGCACGCTCCGAGTTGAACTCCAATCTTGAGCTCCTCGATAAGCCCTGTAGACAAACAAAGTACAACCACTTCCTATTCTATCAAGATTAGTTCAAAGAATACCTATCTACTAAGAGACAAATTCATGTAATGTCAAACAAAAATTAGAAAGAAACAGGCCAAGCATATTACATTAATGAGGACAAAACGTTACTTATAGCCATATATGGAATGTAGCAGTTTCGTCAAGTTCTCGTTGCCTAACCCTTGCTCAAAAGATCCACGATCAGAATGATGATAGCTTCGCTGATTAGCCTTCACTTCACTGTGTGTTTCCTATGAGATCATAGGTTTCATGCCTCCAATTATTCCCCAAATATCACTTATGAGATCATAAGTTTGGTATGATTCTCCATCCAGCTCCCCCTTTCACCATGAGAAAGCTTTCTTATATAGCCTTGGAGAGGCTCAACCACTTGAGATATCATTGGGGTGAGTTGAGGATTTTCCTCCTTGAGTTAGGGATCTTCCCTAAGATCATGGCTGGACTAGGGATTCGAATCCAACTGCCTTCCAAGATTGAAAATATCTTTCCCCATTCTTCTCAACAAACCAACTGCTGCCCAGAATAGGTAGCGCTCCCTCAAAAGGGCCATCAGAGCGTTATAGCGCTCCCAAGTAGGCTTTAGGGGCGCACCAACACTCCTAAGAGTAGGAGCACTCCTTCAAAAGGGATGAAATAGTGTTATAATTCTCCCAGATAGACTATAGGGGAGCGCCAACACTCCTGAGAGAGGTATAGGGGAGCGCTCTCCTCCAAAAACTCTGTTTTTTGGGTTCTTTCATATGGCAAAAGGTTCATAAGCCCAGTTAACAATTCCTTCTCTTCCAAATCAAGTGTTTGATGTGTGTCAAGTGTTCTTCTCATGTCATTATAGGCACAACATAGGCATCATGGCAGTATGCTTTCCTTGACACTTGCGACACTTGTGAGAAAAATGTGACAGTTGCGACACTTGTAATGATGACACTTGAGACACTATTGAAGTGAGTAATTTTGATGTGTAACAGATTGCCCCCCAAAGTATGAAGTTAGAAGACAGGGATTGATAACTGAAATGATTTGTAGACTTTCAAGCAAGGGTATAGACGCAGAGAACCTAATAGAAGCTGCACACAAACATCCAACAAATATTATGACATGTTTGAAACCCAAGGTAGGCATACCTATGCTTGGGTGATCAAGACTTGCAAGATATGGCCACCATAGAATACACCACGGATCCATAATTGTATTGATAAAAGGTATAGCCACCGAGGATACAGTGTGGATCTATACTCTTATGACTTGAACTGATCGTAGCCACGAATAATACACAGTGGATCTATGAGATGATAAGACATAGCCACGACCAATACAAAGTGGATCTATGTAACAGTATATGTGTCATTGTTCAAGAGAAAACTCCATCATGACACAGGCCAAGTACATATAGTGATCACTCAACCCAAGGTCTTCTTCTTGATCCGATGTAGTATGAATCTAACCATGTGAATAGATGTCGAACATGGCAGAAAACACATGATTACCGGTCAATGATGAAGCCGTTATAACAAGCACGAGGGAAGTCACCATTAATGTCAATGATTCCCAAAGGTACTCTAGTACATTCCAAAGAATGTAGATGGATGAGCTTAGAAGTCGAACATTTGTGGAATCATCAGATTAGAGGTCAATGATGTAAGAATGGATGAGCTGAAGTCGAACATCTGTGGAATCATCCGATTAGAGGTCAATGATGTAAACCCACCGTCGAATGTGAGGAGGCCTGCCATTGAGGCATGCAGGTCCCAAAGTACTAACTTGTTTCTAAGTCTAGTCCCTGGATAATGTGTTGAAGTCGACATGAATAGACTCGTCGAAGGAGGGCCTTTATGTATCCCCCATCAACGACATGAAACATACACAAAGATGTAATTTGGTAGATCAAATGAACATGGACTGACACGGGTATTGAGACAAGATATTTGTGATGGTTGACTCTTGAGGTGGATACTTCCCTTGAACATTGAGGCACGACAGCAGAAACATGACATGGACCAAAACTTGATGGTGCAGTGGATGTTGTGACTTACGTTGGGTGACCCAAAGGAGTAAAAGAAACTCAAAGGATTGACTCAATGCAGAGGTTCAACAGATTGAAATGCGTGCAAAGACAAAGTGTCGTGTTCAAGGGTGACTCTAAGAGTTACTTGGGAATGTTCTCAAAAACTGCTTGGCTTGCTTCTTTCAATTTTTTCCCCCATCCAGATAGACGAGTACCTCTTTTTAATTTAATGAGCTTGAGGAGGATAACACATGCTCGATAAAACTCACCTTCGGTAAGTTCCTCTTCCTTTGTTTAACAAACTGGAAGAAGTAAGGGTTCAATCTCGTATGGGCCTGTCGATGTTTTGTTTAACGAGTCCAAAGACAGGAAACTCAAAGGTTTTTCATGATTATAGAGTCTGGAAAAACACTTAAAAGAGAACTCTCTCTGTTCCTTTTTCGTAAAGTAGTTTGATGAGACTGAAAAAGAGATAAACTATCGCTCAACAGACGTTTTCTTCAAATACTTTAACGAGCATGAAAAGAACAAGGTTGCTTGGCTATCTTTTCATGTTTAGAGAGTTTGAAAAGAACTTAAAGATGACTCTAATGTTGTCCTTTTTCATAATGTTAGTCTCATGAGGCCGAAAAAGAGGTAAATTATCACTCGAAAGACACCCTTTTAAACCTTTTAACGAGTGGGACAGGAAGCAAGATCACTCGACAATCTTTTCATGTTTAGAGAGTCTGAAAAGAGATTAAAGGAGACTATAGGGGGTTCCTTTTTCGTGTATCCATAAAGGTCCGTAAAAGAGATAAAATTCTACCTGGATGCATTCTCATGTATTTATGAGCACGAGAAAGAACAAAGACTAAGCTCGGTGTGCCCCCAGCATGAAATCTAGTGGCTTAACTCCAGAATGATCATCAAAGGCTAGAGACATGCCCTCCAAGCATCAATTCATTCGCCAACTTTGAGGTTGTCACCAATTTCTCTAGTAGATGAGAAAAAGGAGAAGGGTGGATGAAAATAAGGTTCAAGAGAGGTGGTTGTTTCATTTTTTAATGAGCTTGACACAGGAAAAGAACTATGCTCAAGGCCTCTGTTTCATTTTTTATGAGCTTGCCACAGAGAAGAGAAACTATGCTCATGGTTTTGTCTAGATCATGGCTCCCAAGAGGATAATGCTCTGGAAGGGTACCATGTCAAAGGATAAAACGGGGTCATGGCTTCCAGGAGAGCTTCGCTAGATGGAAGATAATCACTCGAGAAGGAACACATGTCGAGGGTTGCGATAGGAGTAAGGAGATCAAGCTCCAATAATCCTACCGAAGAAATCACCATGTCCACTACCGGATCCAAATCGTCAGAAGTTGAAATCATGGGAGATGATGAAAAATCAACACCAGGAGGGGAGATAGATTGTATATCTGCCCGAATTTCTTCACGAGGGGGAAGAAAAGAGGATCGGTGACGGTTATTATCCCAAGGTAACTTGTCAATGTGAAGCATTTATGGAATAGATTCATCAAAAGGAAAAATTGGGGAAATGCAGTCGATTGTCGAAGACAAGGAACTCAATCGTGATTGCATGAAGGAACTGTTGGGAGCCAAGAGATGTTGGTCATCCGACGAGGGAGAAGCGGATTGGGTAGAAACATATGACGTTTCGGTTGGACTAGGTGGCACGGTGTCACCTAGTTCATTGAATTCCAATGGACGAGGTATAATCCAAGGGTCAGATGATTCCAAAGATTGATAAGCCACGGTCAAAATCATATCGATGCTGGCAATATGATGGGTAGTCGGTGGAAGTGGTGTGGGGAAGGTACCCATGAGGCTAGAATCTTTTAGTAAGCCAACACCAACGCTTTCATACGTGATCTTTTGGTCTCCCAAGAAAGGAATATTGTTGGTAGCAGGGGTGCGAGCATCGATCCTGCAGAAGTCCAACTGATCAACAATGATAATTTTTCCCTGATGAGGAAATTGTACACATCGAAAAACTAACAAGGAAACGACAGTCATAGCATAAAACCAACTTATTCCAAGTAACAAGTTGTAATCGAGGGCAGCATCAACCACTTCGACATCAACAGTAACAGTTTTGCCACCCAATTGGATGGGCAGGGATTGTAAAATCCCATGGGGATGAAAACCTCACCCATCGAAGGCATGTAACATCGTTGGGGATTTGTTGAGTGCTGGTGATTTAAAACCTTTCCAACACACCAAAGACATGACACAAGTCGAGGCTCCCTCATCCAGAATAGTTCGGTGGATTTGTTGATTGTGAACAACAACATAAACTTGGAAAGCAAGTTGGTGGGCGAGTCGAGACACATAATTGTCCAGGTTAAACATGATTTGATTGGACGACTGAGGATCAACAGTGCCAAGAGTGGCTAAGAGCGTTCTACGTTGACTAGGGCAGTGTTGTAGAACTTCTAACGTAGACATAGCACACGGTGATTGAGCCAAATCTTCAACAATGTTGTAGTTCTAGGCGGCACGTGAACTAGGATTAAAGGTAGCTTTGCGGATAGTTCTCTTAGGAGGGTGTAAGATAGAGTCGAACATGGGTTTCTCAATCTGAAGTGGTCGAGACGGAGGATTAACCGATGGAAGACTAATGGAGGATGATGATGGATCCGGTAAAGTATCTGCACCGTTAGTGTCTTTTCCTTTGTCAGGGTTACCTGGTGTGTCGTATGTCTTAGAGTGAGTGGTCAAATTGATCCCATTAAACATATAAATATGTGCACTCGACGAGGCCTCATCATTAGGATTGCTAGAACTGCCCCCAGGAGAGGGGGTTTGAGAAACCATGGATTGTTGTTGTGGAAATGGTTGAGTAAGCACAGCGGGTTGTGACTTCCCTTTGAAAATTTTGGCCACTTCATTGCGAAGTGGACAATCTCGAGTGTTGTGATCGTCACCACAAATGATACACAGGAATTTCAGTTTCCGTTGCGGTTTCTTTTCGATAGAAGGTGTTTGATTTTTGGGTTGTTCATTATTATTTTTTGATTTATTCTTTGTCTTCTTCTTACCTCCAGATTGTTGTGAAGGGGTAGATTGAATTTCATTCACCTCAGAGATCTGAGTTTGGGGGGAGGTAGAGGAGGGTGTAGTCGATTTGGAAAAATATTGAGTTTTGACAGAACCGATAACACCATCCGCATGAGATGAGGATGGTGGCTTAGAAGGATCGGTATTAGCTCGAGCAGCATTCAGAAGCAAATCATACAAAGTACTAGATTGAGAATAAACCAAATCTAAATATTGAGCCCGAGCAATGGCTTGTTCCTTTGTGACTGCACCACCCATAGCGACATCGCAAGTGATCGGGGGTAACAATGATTTAGTAAAGCATTCTGCCAATAGTATGTCAGGAATGACTGCCTTGATCATCCTTCATCGTCGCCTCCACTCATGAATATGGTCATAGATATGCATGGAGTTAGTTTGACGAAGGGAGGTCAATAGTTCAGTACCCGTCTTGTAGCGAATAGGAAGTTGAAAGTGCGTGAGGAAAGACATGGCAAGGGAATTGAAATCATGAAAAGAAGCACGTGGTAGTTCAATATACTACTTTGCTTCCGAACCGGTAAGTGTTCACTGCAAAAGATTCAAACGTATAGAATCATCCATGAGGGAGTTTGATGAACACCACAAATGGAAAGTCATCACATGGTTGTTCGGATCTTCGCTAGGGTTTTCGTCAAATTTTGGAATGTCAGAAGGAAGTTTAGCTGGAATGACTGGCCAAACCAGTGAATGAGAAATAGGATCATTAGTTAACCGAGACAAGTCTGGGAGATCCAGAGTCGCAAGAAAAGGTAGTTGTCGGTTAATTTGCGAATGATACTGGTGTGGCATAGGAATACCAGTAGGACCATAAATTGGGTTAGGTGGATAGTTGTAACCAGTAGGTCCTCCTACATACGGTTTTTGCTGACCAGGATAAGAAGGATTCGATGGTGCATGAGAAACATTGGCATAACCTGATGGGTTCTGAACATTATAGGCCGGGTGATTTATTTTCCCATGAGGAGGATAAACATTTTTCCCTTGAGAATGGTAAGGAGTAGATCTCAGAGGTGGATACACATGAGGCCCATGAGGAGGATAAGACTGTGGTCTCGGAGAACTCCAGGTGGTGTTTGGGATGCTGCCCGGATAAGATTGTCCGTAAGATGTTCCGGGAGGGATAGGATGGGATATTCCTCCTAGTGGGTTATTATACAAGTGCCCCCCAATGTGGGGTTGGGTAAAAATGCCTCCTGAAGATACTCCCCAGGATTGTGAAGTGTTTCCAGCAAACGAGGGTTTCCCCCCTGCCAGTGGTGGATTTACGACCGAGGTGTGACTAGCAAATGGAGGTTTCCCTCCAGGAGGAGCAAGAAAAGTGGGTTTTCCCCCGGGAGGGGTAGGCCCGCCATGGAAAGGTAGTCCTCTAGGAGGGAAAGATTCATTGGATGGTGGTTTCCCTCCATCTAGTTGTGTTTGGCCAGCAGGGGTCTGCATTCTTGGGTGAGAAGATGTCCCAGCAGGATCATGTGGAACATGTGGAGCTGTAGAGTAAAATATTGTAGAAACGAGGGTAGAGATTGAAGTGATTCGGGGATGAGTAGAGGTGATGAGTACAACATTAGGATGGACTTGTGCTGATGTAGAAGTAGGGTGAATAACCTGATCGACTGGGTGATTCATGGTTTGACCAGATGTTCCTGTTTCACTAGGAGGGTCATGAGGTTCAAAAGGTTGTCAAAAGGATTCTAAATGTTCATAGAGATCACGTCCCAATGAAGTCCTCCATACAGAACGAGCAGGTGTGGGATTGGTTTCTACTATGGTGCTAGGATGAACAGGAGTCCTATACTCATTACCAAATATTGGTTCTGTGGATCCCATATATGTTTCGGTAAAGATCCTCTTTGGTAATCGTGGGATCTCTTCGTCTATCATGTTCCCAAGGGAGTCTAAATGAGCCAAAAGTGGTTCGAGAGGGGTTACTGACACAGATGTAGTGGGATTTTCAACCGTGACCAAAGTGCCTTCTGAGTTATCTAACGGAGGAGAAATAACACTTCCAACGTCAGATTGATTTTCTACCTCTCTACATTAGTTTTCTTCTGGAGGGTTAGGAGGTAAGGGTTGATAACCTTCCGGAGGTAGCCCTTGCATCCTACGTGATCGGAGAATACCTTTATCTTCTACAAGCTCAATTGTGGAGAAAAACAGAACACACTGAAAATCTAGGGCCAATTAACAAAAAGAAACAACATGCACTAATAAAATGTAGGAATCAACCAAGCAGACAAAACTTCTCTCGATGATCGTACTAGTTGGTGATGAAATCCAATGTCAAGTGATCAAGTCGAGAAGGGGCTAGGATATGGTGGAACAATTACAATGGCGACCTGCTTAACAGACTTTCACCTTGGTGCAAGCTTCCACGCAGTAATTGTGGATTTACCCTCCAAGGAGCTTGAGTGAGTTTGACCAATGTCTGTTCCAGGTACAGTGAGACTTCCCTTCACCATCAACTTGTGTAAGTACCTAAAGATTATGGCAACTAAAGACACCAATTCGCAGTGAGTCCCTGGGCGGGTACAGTCGACAGTCCGATCAGAAACGTATGGGCAGGATAACAAGTCCGAAATCATCCTGAGAGGCTCCCACACATAATCATGGGTATACCTCCAAGTGACCCCCAATATACGATTCGACCACTACAAACAGTTGAACCACGGAGGGATAATCTCTGTAATTCACTGGAATGTGACCTCGTGCGTAACCCCGGTGTGAGAGGGGGATCCCAGAAAACCAATACGACAATTGGATTTGACTCTCCCTAGCTCATGATGCTAATGTTTTTTTTGAAAACTTTGGAGAGTTGTACTCACAGCCTAATCCAAAGTGATAACCCTAGTCTACTGTTGGTGGAAGATCCTAAAAACAAAAATGTTGTAGATAATTTTTAATTAGCATTCGTTTTAGAGTTGTTCTTTACTCAAAGGGTGTATGAAAGTGAAACTGATGGAATGATGACTCAAATTCCCAAAAAATGCATGAAATATGATAAGCAATCGTTTCTTTTCAATGAACACCTATTTAAGGGAAAGAGAAAGAGTCCTTTTCACTATGAAACACTAATATGAAATGTCCTCAAATCAATTGGTTCTCAATCGAATCCAATGCAATGCTAAAAAAAATTCAAAAACGCCTTCTAATATGCAAACCAATCACTAATATGTGTCTTTGTCATTTGTATGTGAATGATGATTAATTCAATGCAACGACTTCTCTTACCAACTACCCTTTCAGATCAAGGAGATTCAGACAAGCATGATCAGATTTCGCACACATGACACACACTCTCTTGCTATGATTGAAACAAGAAGCAAACATAAGACAAAAGATAACAAAGAAAAATCAAACAATTCACACAAAAGAGAGATGTTTAAGAACAATGGCCTCAAAGAACCAAACAAGATGATTCTCAAATTTCTGATGCCCTTCACCAGAGTCCCTGCTCAATCGTATAGGAGAGAAGAAAGCAGTGGATTGATTTCAAGCTCTCAACAACAAAAACTCAAAAATAATGAAGAAGACCACCAACTCTGAATAGAAAAGTTCTTATTTCTCATAAGGAGGGATGTCAAAGTTCAATGGGAAGAAGCATTGAATCACAAAGAATCTCAGCAAGTGAAAAAACAGGGTCTGGACTTCAAAAAATGCAATTTTTTAAAAGATTTTGTGCAAAAAGGGGTTGGCGCTCTGGTGTAAGGGACACCAGGAATTATAAAGCTCTGTCCAACACCTTTAGGGAGTGTTGGCACTCTGCTAATATGGGCACAGAGGCGCCAGGCTTAAAAAACTCATAAAAATGTCCAAAAAACCCAAAATTTCAGTCAAATTTTGACAGTCAAGCTGAATGTGATGGGGTAAAGAGTCAATCAGCATATGAAATCAAACAAATGGGGTGAACAAGGTATGAAACAAATCAAATGTTAAGACAAGGTCTATGAGGAAAAATCAAAACCAAAAGTTTCGATTCGATTCCCCAGTGGAGTCGCCGGTTTCTATTGAAGGAAAATCTTCCTGTGGACGGGTAGATCTCCTCAAAGAGATAGAGTCTTAACTCTAAGACAGAAAGTGCTTATCATGGTCACTGAATTCCTTTTAGTCCTACACAAACTAATGCATGAAGAGGAAGGAGGAAAGATGTACCTTTTACCTATGTTTGTCCCTGCACGCTCCGAGTTGAACTCCAATCTTGAGCTCCTCAATAAGCCATGTAGACAAACAAAGTACAACCACTTCCTATTCTATCGAGATTAGTTCAAAGAAGACCTATCTACTTAGATACAAATTCATGTAATTTCAAACACAAGTTAGAAAGAAACATGCCAATCATATTACATTAATGAGGACAGAACGTTACTTACAGCTATAGATGGAATGTAGCAGTTTCGTCAAGTTCTCCTTGCCTAACCCTTTCTCAAAAGCTCCACAATCGGAATGACGATAGCTTCACTGATTAGCCTCCACTTCACTATGTGTTTCCTATGAGATCATAGGTTTCATGCCTCTAATTATTCCCCAAATATCACTTATGAGATCATAAGTTTGGTATGATTCTCCATCCAGCTCCCCCTTTCACCATGAGAAAGCTTGCTTATATAGCCTTGGAGAGGCTCAACCACTTGAGATATCATTGAGGTGAGTTGAGGATTTTCCTCCTGGAGTTAGGGATCTCCCCTAAGATCATGGCTGGACTAGGGATTCAAATCCAACTGCCTTCCAATATTGAAAATATATTTCCCCATTCTTCTCAACAAACCAACTTCTGCCCAAAATAGGTAGCGCTCCCTCAAAAGGGCCATCAGAGCGTTATAGCACTCTCAAGTAGGCTTTAGGGCGGTGCCATCACTCCTGAGAGTAGGAGAGATCCTTCAAAAGGGATGATAAAATGTTATAACGCTCCCAGATAGACTATAGGGGAGCGCCAACACTCCTGAGAGAGGTATAGGGGAGCGCTCTCCTCCAAAAACTCAATTTTTTGGGTTCTTTCAGATGGCAAGAGGTTCATAAGCCCAGTTAACCATTCCTCCTCTTCCAAATCAAGTGTTTGATGTGTGTCAAGTGTTCTTCTCATGACATTATAGGCACGACATAGGCATCATGGCAGTATGCTTTCCTTGACACTTGCGAAACTTGTGAGAAAAATGCGACACTTGCGACACTATCGAAAAGTGAGTAATTTCGATGTGTAACAATTAGTGGATACAAATCTAGGCTTATTTCTAAAGTATTTCAATAGGTGCATGGAATTGACTATGATGAGACCTTTACTCTAGTAGTGAAGATGGATTCCATACATTTAGCACTTTCCATTGTGGAAGCCAAGGGATGGGAATTCCATCAGATGGACGCGAAGAATGCATTTCTTCACGATGATCTCTCTAAGGAGATCTATATGGAGAAACCCCAGGTATTTATGTAGGATTCATCTTTGGTCTGTCGATTGAAGAAGTCTCTTTATGAACTCAAGCAAGATTCGAGGGCATGGTATGCCAATATGGACTCCTACTTGGTGTCACAGAAATTTGTATGTTGTAAATCAGACACAAATGTTTGCATGCTCACGACGACTGATTCACTTCTATTCCTAGTTCTACATGTTGATGATTTTATTTACCAGTTGCTCAAATTTAGCAATTGTTGCAGTCAAGAGGATTATTTACAATAGGTTCTTGATGACAGACATGGGTCTGCTACATTTCTTCCTTGGAATCAATATCAGTCAGGATGCAACAGGCATCAAACTGTCTCAGTCCAAGTATGCACGAGACTCCTTGAGAGATTTCACATGACTGAATGAAAGTCTGCCCCGAATCCTTTCCTATCAAGTGTCGGACTTGAGGATGGCAAGGACACTCCACTTGTTGACATCACATTGTACAGACAACTAGTGGGTATTTTTTTGTATCTCACACACTCCAGACCAGACCTCTCCTATGCATTTGACACAGTTTCGAGGTTCATGGATGAACCGCATGAGCTACATTGGAAGGATGCAAAGTGTATCCTTTGATATGTATAGGGCACCATCACCTTTGAGGTTCACTATTCTAACTGGGATAACTATAGAATTGATTGCAAGTCGACATCTGATTAATCACTTAATCTTGGTTGTGGGCCTATCTGTTGGTCGAGAAAGAAGAAAGCTTTTATTTCTCTATCTTCAGTTGAGGCAGAGTACATAGGGGTAGTTAACATAACCATTCAGGCTATGTGGATGCAACATTTTCTCATTAAGCTACGAATTTAGTTTCATCGACCGATATTCATCTGGTGTGACAACTAGAGCACTCTGAAGTTCTGCAGAGATCCATTTTAGAGGCAACGGATGAATCACATCAAGATCCACATGCACTACATTCGAGACTTAATACATGAGGCGATCATCAACCTACAGTTTTGTCTTTCAGTAGAACAAACTGCGGACATCTTCACCAAGACCTTCATTGAGCATGAGTTCCATTCTCTACGCAGTCGTATTGGAGTGAAGGACACAGTTTCCTAGAAACTGTCAGTTCTTCTTTTTACATACATTGTACTTTGAGGGGGGGTTTCCCATGAGGTTTTCCCTCTTTCCTCATTTATTTTAGTGTATCTTTTGTATTTGGGTACCTAACATGGCCTCTTTTCCGAGACCCATTCTTTATTTTCACCATAGTGATGTTCAGGGGGGGTGTTGGAGTTACTTCACACACACCTATGATTTATTTTTCCTAAGGTTTTTCCTATGTTTATTAGTCTTTATTCAGTATCCTACATTTTAGGGAGAATATTCCTCTAGGAGAATATTCTCTTTAGTTTTCACTTCAGTTTGATTAGTTGAGTGGAGTCTAGATGCTACATTGGGATTACCACCATGAAACATTGGGATCATCACCAACTAATGCACATTGTCCTTGGGATCATCCCCAGAATAGCACATTACTCATGATTCCTTGATCTCCTCCTCACTTCACTTTGTTTCATTTAGTTAACTGAAGACTGATAGACTAGTTAACTCAGCTAGGTGGCAGTTCACTCCCGTAACTACCCGAGAGACTAGACTAGGTGGCAGTTTACTCCCGTAATTGTTGGTGTGTGTCCAAATCACTCTAGAACACCACTATGGTACATTGGCTTCTCCTCCAGTGCGCATTAGTTGAGTTATATATAGTATATCATGTGTAAATTATCATTCATTCATTTGGTTAATGAGAATTCTTCCATTCTTTCTCTCCTTCTTCTATTTTCTTCTATTTTATTTGTAACTATGTATGTAAATTCCCAGCTAGATCCATTCTGTCCAGGTTCAACACATTTACATGGGATATTAAAAGTGAAAATGATCTTGGACCATTATAGAATTCTAATAGATTACTGAGAGTTGTAGGATATTAGGCGTGATCTAAGGATTCATGAGGAATCTATTAAGGGAAATAAAACTTCAATATCACAACCACAACAGAAATGCACAAGAATAGACATCATGTTACCACCCAAAATGCAACAATTATGGGCATTTTGGTTCAACAAAAGTGTCAAATAGTTGTTCTGGAGGAAGAATGCAACATGCTTAGGAACATGGTCATAAATATTGTTAGCAACATTACTTGTCTTCGGCATCAGGACATCTAGGTCTACAGGTTGCACGAGGAGCGCCCAAGTGCAGTGCACAGAAAAAGTCCTTTTCGGACTTAAAATCAAGCGAGCGGGCAGGATTATAGTGTTAACGGTCCGGATCCATCCATATAAGAAGATTAGTGGTTGGCGGGAAATCGCAAATCGGAATTTGCGTTGAAGTTAATACCATAGATCACGCCCATATTGTGCGCAGGGGAGAATAGCGGTCGTCTATCCAGAGGACGCGTGGTGAGAGATATAGTCATGTCGGTGTTTCGGCATTCGGGAGTTCAAGGGGTCAGAGTTTCATGTTATTCTACATCTTGAAACCCCAAACCCCGATAGCACTGAAAGCGCCGAAAGCAGGGCCCACGGTATCACAAAACCTTTTCAACTGTCCATCCAAAGGGGACACATGGCGGCAAACTGAGCCATCTTGGCGTTTCGCCCATCGCGACTCCAAGGCGCAAAGAGCAGCTTCGTTATATTCCGACACACGAGATGCCGGGAGAGTCTCGGACCCGGGCCCACAGCAGTGGCGGGTGAGTTCAGGACCGTCAGATCTCAGAGGGATGTGTGGCACCAGACTGAGCCATCTCGACATTTCGCCCATCGCAATTTCAAATTACAGGAATAGCTCCTTCCCATTTGTGAATGTCGAAAGTGCCTTGGGAATAAGCACGTGGTCACATCCCATGGTTACTTGGGGAAAGAAAGGAGCTGTGTAAAGAAGGCCAAAGGTGGCGAGTTCAGTTGTAGAGGGGATTATCGCGATGTCCAAGCGCCATCGGGTCCGATCTCAAAATTGTTTCTCACTTGGAGTAAATGATGGTAGGAGAGGGTGGTTGAAACCTCCTTTCATTCATTAAGTATAGGGAATGGAGGGTCTGGCAAGCAGTCTGTTCGAAGAAGCCCTGTGTATCGAATTTTTCAAAGAAGCCATGCCGAAGTCCTCGACTCGACAAAGAAGTCTGCACACACTAGCCCAACACTTAATGGCTCAGCTACCCTCCTTACAGGAGCCATGCGTAGTTAGGATGGTGCTTAAATAAAGATATCAGTACGAGTTTGACTGAAGGTACACCAAGCTTTGGGTGACTGGACACGCCTCTGTGAGGTGAATTTTCCTGAGTATATAGACTCAGTTCTAGTTTTTGTAAATGATCGATGGTTGAGCAAAGCTCCCGATTGTAAGGTTTTGATGAAGCGTTGGTCGCTCTGGTTAATGTATAAGGCATTTGTGATTTCTTACTTTATGGATGTCATCTTCCCTTCCATCTCTTTGTTTACTGTGTTAGAACAACTCGGAATTGGAGGATCCAGTCGATTTGTGACTGTTATAGGATGATGTAGGTTGGATCACTGTAATAGTCACATTGTTTCTAATCAGTTCTTGTGATGTTCTCAGCGTTGAAATGACTTGGAACTAAAGAATTCAGTCGAGTCACCCCTCAACTCCTTGAAGCTCTGGACCAAGAGGATCTTGGCTTATGAGTTTTTCGTCCTCAATCTTCCGAAGGCCTGTTGCCCGAGGTAGTCTTGCTCACCCTTATCACAAGTCTTCCTTCTTCCACCCTTTAAGAATTTACTGACAGAAGTTGGATCAAGACCTCCCTTGATTTCTACATATCAGGCCCAGTTTACCGAGTTAAAGCTATATTTTCTTGAGTCTTTACCCATCTGATCACCCCATTAAACAAATCGTGACATAAAATTGATGGGCATTGGGCTCTGCTCCTGCAAGCAATCCAGGAGTGACTTCTAATGCTAACATTTCTGGCGCCGTTGTTGGGGACGAAGTTGAAAATTTTCCCCGGGATTGAACAACATTGAGCCTTTGATTCTGAAGGTGCATCAGGTATCAGAGCCCTTGAAGATTTCTATTGTGCACCTGGCAACTCCATTGTGACGACTCCGCTGTGGCGAACTTGCCGAGTTAATTGTGGTTTTCAGAGGTAGACACACGCGGTCTCATCCACATATGCCTCTAGCTGCACCCGAATTTGATCCAGAGGTGGTTCTCAGAAAAGGAAAGGCCTCTGAAGAAGAATATTCCATCACCGAACCAGGTAATTCGCCATCTCCTTTCATAAGAACTCCATTTTATCCTCCTCAGATTCTTGACCGTCCTCCTTCTGAGGTGTCCCGTTTCCTGAATTTTGGGAGTGTTCTTGCTGAGTTTTCCCCTCCTGATCTGGGATTGGAGGGAGAAATCCTTGTCACTCCCCTCTCCTCTGAAGCTGTACCCTGGCATAGACCCAGGACCACATAATATTTCTCCACTCCTGCACAAAGAAAAACACCTACTGACTTGAGCTCGTTATCTTTCTCCTTAAATCCTCTCTTGTTTCCCACTCCACTTCGAGACTCATCCCCAGTAGCCCCTTCACGAACTCCTTCTCCTCCAAGATCTCCTTCACCTAATATTCCTATGGCTGGTGCTAATCCCCGTCTAAATAGAATGGACGCCATAGTCACTGCCAGATATGCCCCCTTAATCCTACCCCATCCTATGAATCCTCTCCCTCCTGGGGATTACCTGAAATATATGCCCAAGTTCACTGGAGAAGGAGACATAACTGCGGAAGAGCACATGACTACTTTCTATAGCTATGCAGACAACCTGAACATTGAAAATGAATATTTCTGGATGAGAGTCTTTGTCTAGAGCCTGGATGGTGAGGTGAGAAAATGGTTTAGAGGAATGGCCCCCAGATCTATTACTGGGATCGAAGCTCTGGATAGTGCTTTCCTGAGGCAGTGGGGAGATAGGAAGGATTTCATGTATTACATGACAGAGTTTGAGTCTTTGAAGAAGATGGATGGAGATTCTGTCTCTGACTTCTCCAAAATATTCAATAAGATGTATAATAAAATCCCTGCTGAAATAAAGCCTTCAGAAGCCTCGACCAAGATATCTTATGCTAGTGCGTTTGGCCCCGATTTTTGTCTGTTACTGAGAGAAAGAAGAGCCACCTCCTTAGCTCAAATGAAATACGCGGACATAGAAGTGGAATCCAATGTATTAGCAGTTGATAGACTGAGGAGAAAGGCCGACGCAGGCAGAATAAAGGTAAGGTCGGAAGCCTCAACTTCTGGCCCATCGGTCCCCCACCCTCAAGTGCATGAACTGACCAGGATGGTGAAGTCTCTGTCTGCAGAGATGGAGAGAATGAAAGTGGAAGGGAGGTAAGCATACAAGGGCCCCCCAAACACTGAAAAGGGAGGAGGTTTCAGGAGGCCAAACAATATTAATTCCCCGACTATGCAAAGGGAGAAGGGAAGAAACAGAGAAGACCAGAAGATTCGGGCCCCTTTTCAAAATAATTTTGTGGCCGAGGGAGAAGAAGGGGAAACAGATGAGATTGATCCTGAAATCCATTGCTTCAGGGACACTCCTCCTTTTCCTCATCTCACCCAATCAGAATACAAGGAGTCTCTCATGGACAGTCAGCTAAATGAACTGATTAAGGGGGACACGACTAGTGGCGGCCAAGGAAGGTATGATCTGCGGTCCAAGAAAAAGACTATAGCGCCTGACGTTCCTGAGCGGTCCACTAGAACAAAGAAGCCTGCTAATGAAGCAGAAGACAATCACAGAGGTAAGAAGACCCAACCCCTCTCTCCCATTATCCAAAGTCATGCTCCCGAAATAAGAGAAATCCCAAAGCTCTCATCTTCTTTTAATTTCGAGCATGAAATTCAAAAAATTAGAATCCCTGTGCCCCTGACAGAATTGATTAAACATGAAGGGTTCAAGAAATTCTTCTCTGAGGTTTTACAGTCTGAGGTCTCATGCCTTCCCACAGACTCCATCAATTTACAAGATGAAAATCCTGCAGTTATTCTAGGTCCTATGGTAGAAGATAGGAATGACTCATCCCCTCCCTTCTACACTTACTTGAACATACATGACAAGGTATTGCACAATTGCTTGATGGATTCGGGGGCTTCTCACAACCTCATGCCCAAAACTGTC